>CATIWM010187578.1:0-11868 GCA_949671775.1 Mallotus repandus
AATATATCTTTGTACTATATATAAATCTTATGAAATAAATTATTCTTATTTATCAATTAATAAAATTTTTAATTTTTATAGTTTTATAATTTTCTAATTTCTTTTATATGTATTAGAAATTGTGTACAATTATATAAATTAAACTAATAATAAAATTATTAATTTTAACTATTATTCTTGATTCATATATATACAAAATGTAGTGCATTATAAATACGAATTTTTGTAAAATATTTATAATTGAATCTTATAATAATTTAATAGTTTATGTATATAAAAGAAATTATTTTATTTTTATTTAAATCTGTTTGATTTTTAAATATAAAATTTTAAATTTTAAACACAAACTAATACTATCTTCATCAATTTCAAAATTTTTCAAGACTAAATCAATACTATTTTTGTTAATACATAAAAATATATATCCTTTTTCGTCCATAAAAGTTCTCTCTCTATTCATACTTTTATATATATTACTTTTTTTCTTACGTGTGATTTATATTATTATTAAATAAATATATTTATAATATTAAGTTAACAAGCAAACTTGCTAAAAAATAATAATAAATATAAAATGATTAAATAAATAAGAAAATAAACAGAAATAATTATGAAAAAATAAAATCTTTATTTCAAAATTTTTTTTGCTTCCATTATTATACAATACAAAGATATATTCATTGTTGATCACAATGTAAAAAAATTAAAATAAGAACAATAAAATAAATATGAAAGAACAAACATTTTTTTCTTAATTATTTGTGAGTTGCAATATTGCATTTATGAATATAAAATAGAAAATAAATATATATTAAAATCTTTCAATATTTAGAGTGAATTTTACGGTTATTTATTAAAAGTTTTCAAATTAAGTTTCCAATGACATATAATTAAATTACACATATACATAATTAAATTTTTTAGTTTACCAAAAAATAGATACAATACTTAATAATAACGAAATAAAAAAGAAAAAACTAAATATAAAAAATACAAAACTTTGGTTTGCTATTAATATGTTTCATTTAAAAATTAAATTGGGTAATACTTATTATCTAATTTTATAACTAAATAATATTTTTTTTGATAATGTAACCAAATAATATTACTAAAAAAAAAGTAATTCATAAACAAAGTTTTAATCATAACAAAATTTCTAAATTTTGTAACTCAATTATTTTATTAATTACTTATATATTTAACATGTTTAGATATAAAATTTGTTTATAAATTAAATTAATTTACTAATTATTTACAAATTTAAAATTTAAAATATGTATTCAATATAAAATAAAAGTCTATTGTTTGTATTAATATAAATTTAACTATTTTGTTTATTATTTTTTATAGAAATTTAAAATACATATTTAACTTAAAATAGAAGTTTATTTTTTTCAATCTAATTTTTTTCATATGTAATAGATGTTTAAAATAGCATAACTATTTTTATTGAAACATTGCCTCATATATTGTTTACATTTATAGATAATATATATAGATATATAAGCATTTATTTTTTGTCTAAAAAATTCACCTTTCTAATTGATAAGTCATGTTATTACTTTTGAATTTTCATCAAGCAATATTCTATATTTTTTGTTCCAATTAGCTCGTGCTTAAGATTAAAAATGTATCTATTTAAATGGAGAATATAAGACCAATAAATGATTTAAATGCCAAAATAAAATTCAATACAGGAGATTAGTTATAATTTATATGCATTTATTATTTTTATCACTTTATAATATATAGTTTAGATTTTAAATACAAACTAAAGCTATCTTCATTAATTTCAAACTTTTTTAAAATTAAATTAATACTATTTTTTCAATAAATAAAAGAAGTATGTTCTTTTTCATCCAAATTTTTTTTTTCTATTCATACTTTTATATATAGTACAGATTATGATTTAAGTTTATTACTTAAAAATAATTATATTTTCTTAGTCACTTACATGTAAAGTATATATCTATAATATGTGTAAATCTTATGAAATAAATTATTTTTATTTATCAATTAATAAAATTTTTAACTTGTATAGTTTTATAAGTTTAATTACTTTTATACTTATTAAAAATTGTGTATGATTATATAAATTAAACTAATAATAAAATTATTAATTTTAACTATTATTCATGATTCATATATATACAAAATGTAGTACATTATAAATATAAATTTTTGCAAAATATTTATAATTGAATCTTATAATAATCTAATAGTTTATGCATCTAAAAGAAATTATTTTATTTTTATTTAAATTTATTTGATTTTTAAATATAAAATTTTAAATTTTAAACACAAACTTATATTATCTTCATAAATTTTAAAACTTTTTAAAATTAAATTAATATTATTTTTATTAATATATAAAAATATACATAATTTTTTTTCCAAAAAAATTTTCCTTTGTTAATACTTTTATATATATTATGACTATGATAATGCAGTAGTATAGGTTCTGGACAGCTTCCGAAACCAAATACCAACTTGGGATTATGTACAAAACCAGACCCGACATTAATAATCAACTTTTATGCATAATGCATTAAAGGAAAAATAAATAAAAAAAAAAGAGCCCAATCCAGAAATAAGCTTGCCTAGACGAAGGATGAAAACGGCATCGTTTAGTTTTCGCGCGAGTGAGTGGTAGTTAAAATGTTTTCTTCTATTGATGATTAAATAGCAAGCCAGGCTGGGTGTGGGGTCAGCCAACCGGAAGCTGAGGGAAGAGAAGCTGTTGGCTACAACGTTTTTTTTTTCTTTTTTTTTTTGGGAAAAAAAAAAGGTTTAACCAACAGTAGAAAACTAGGACACATGAACAAGATTGAACACTTGAATAAGACAACGACTACTGCTGCCTGCCTGCCTACCTGTTGGGTCAACCTTCTCCTCCGTTTTCTTCTTCTATTACTGCTTCTACTTCTACTAACACTATATATTATATACCCTTTTCTTTAACCCCCCCCAAAAAAAAAGCAAAATTGAAGAATTAATAATAATAAGAATAGTGATTTATGCTTAGTAGTTTCTTGTTTGATTCCTTTGTTGGTTTCTTCTACTATTCGAACACCTAAAAAAGAACAGACCTTTTCCCCTTTGTTCTTCTTCCCCTTTTCAAGCCTTACATAGAAAAAAAAAATTAGAAAAAGAAAACGATCTTTAATCTCAATTCCTAATCAGTACCCAATTGCCCTTATGGCACAGCAAGTGCTTTTGTTTCTTTTTTGCCAAGAATTCTTTGTGGAATCATGAAAAAATAACTAGGGTTTTTTTTCTTTAATTGCTTGGAGGGGGTACTTTTGCTTTCCATTTCGAGGATTCTGTGGTAACTGACGGAAGGTATGGTTTTTTTTTTCTTTCTAATTTGGATATTAGTTGTTGTGCTTTCTTTATATCGTGAAATCAGACTTTTAATTGATTTATGTGTGCTGTTAAAAGAAGGGTTTTTTTTTGTTGCTTAGAATATACCTTCAGATGTGAATTCAATTCCTTTCACCAATACGTTTGTATTATCAGCTCGGGATTACATGTTTTCCTGTTGAGTAGCAGTGATGCCAATTGGGAAACAATAGTTGAATTTAAGTATGGTTTCTATTTATAGTTTTTGCCAATTGCCAGGTGTTTTCTTTTTTCTGCTTTTGGTTGTGGTAGCCTATATATTGGATGATAAGAATTGGAATCTTAGATTATGAATTCCCGCTAAAGTTACTCCTATCCCCAAATTTGGAAATTTTGCACACAAACTTGAAGATTGTTGTCTGTTAGTATTATGTTCTCCATGTTTGCTACTTTACTTCTTTTTTTTTTTTTCTTGTCAAAGCAATATGACTTAATTGGGATTTTCCCCCTATTGATATGGCTTTACGTGTCATTTTATTGCAGTGGGTTATTTAAATCATGGCTGAAAGCTGGGATGTAGGTTATGACGCTGGTAGCCAGACCGAGGACAGTTATCATTTTGAGAGACTGCATATAGAACCTATTTATGATGCCTTTGTTTGCCCTTTAACAAAGCAAGTAATGCGTGATCCTGTAACCTTGGAAAATGGGCAAACTTTTGAGCGTGAGGCAATAGAAAGATGGTTTAGAGAATGCAGGGAGAGTGGCAGGAAATTGGTTTGCCCCTTGACTCACAAAGAATTGAAATCTGCAGACCTGAACCCTAGTATAGCTTTGAGGAACACTATTGAGGAGTGGACTGCTAGGAATGAAGCTGTTCAACTTGATATGTCTCGGAGGTCACTAAATCTGACCAGTTCTGAAAGTGATGTTATGCAGTCTTTGAAGTATGTTGAACACATATGCCAGAAAAGCCGATCAAATAAGCATATTGTCCGCAATGCTGAGCTCATACCTATGATTGTTGACATGTTGAAGAGTAGCAGCTGTAGAGTTCGGTGTAAAGCTTTGGAGACGCTTAAAACTGTGGTAGAGGAAGATGTCGATAATAAGGTTGTCCAAGGTTTGCCAATTTTGCATATAACTTTTCTGTGGTTGGTTGCATTTGGTTTCTCATGACAATGGACTTTGCTGCTCTTGCAGGCAATATTGGCTGAGGGTGACGTTGTGCGTACAATAGTTAAGTTCTTGTCTCGTGAGCAATCCAAAGAAAGGGAGGAAGCTGTGGCGTTGTTGCATGAGCTCTCAAAATCTGAAGCCTTATGTGAAAAGATTGGCTCAATCAATGGAGCGATTCTTATACTGGTTGGAATGACAAGCAGTAAATCGGAAAACATTTTAACTGTTGAAATGGCTGAAAGAACACTTGAAAATCTTGAAATGTGTGAGAACAATGTGCGGCAGATGGCTGAAAATGGCAGATTGCAGCCTCTTCTGAATCAGCTTCTTGAAGGTGCCTCTGCTTTCCTTAACATGTTTACACTTCCATTGGTTTCATGTAAAAAGACTTTGCTGTAGTCTTTTCTCTTTGGTTATTTGCAAAGTCATGTTTTCTCTTGGGTGATGCGGAGAATAAGTTATGCGTTCCTATGCTTAATTTTATTCTGATTTTATATTGATGCATGTGTTGTCTGCACATCACCTCCTCTCTCATTTATCACTTGAGGTAAAGCTACACAACCTTTATTTTTGAAATCTACTTATGGCTCATCACACTGAATAAGGGCAAATATGAGATTGAAGAAATTGTTTCGTAATAAATAAAACAATAGTTTGCACCCAGTCTGTTTATAAATTAGTCACTTGATTTTACAGTACATCTAATCTGTTTATGCTTTATTCACTAGATTTCTTAGGATTTACAGCTTTTCCTCTGTGGTCTTTTCTTTTGCCCTTCATGAGGCACATCTGATGCCTGCTGGTTACTATTTGGTGTATCACAATATCACACAGATGATACACAAATGTGAAGAGAAGAGGCTATAAGCTTTTCCTGTTTTCTCTGCCAGTAATATCTTATGTAGTGATACCTGCTTATAGGTATCTGTGTCTCTCCTCTTAAGGCTTGCTACCAATATTTGTTACATCTCTTATCATATGTTGTTCAATGTGGGGATTTATTGAACTGAATTTCTTTTTTCATCTCAATGTGGGGAGGGATAAAATGAGCTTGTTAATATTGGCCTTACTCTTGTATGCTTGTATCTACTCTTTGATGTTATTTTCCTAGTCAAACCTGAATTTGTATGCTTAAATAGTATAAAATGTTCTTGTCATCTAGATAAATAACCAGAATGGTGATGCTGCAGGACCCCCAGATACAAAATTGTCCATGGCATCATACCTTGGTGAACTGGTTTTGAACAATGAGGTGAAAGTTCATGTTGCTAGAACTGTTGGTTCATCTCTAATCCAAATTATGAGAAGTGGCAACACACAGTCGAGAGAAGCTGCTTTGAAAGCTCTGAACCAGATCTCATCTTGTGAGCCAAGTGCCAAGGTGTTGATTGAAGCAGGAATTCTTCCTCCTCTAGTTGAGGACCTCTTGAAAGTTGGAACTCTTCCTATGCGGCTGAAGGAGATCTCTGCAACAATCCTTGCCAACATTGTGATCTCAGACTTCGAATTTGATTCCATTTATGTTGGGTCTGACAATCAGACTCTGGTCTCTGAAGACATAGTACATAACCTACTTCATCTAATTAGCAACACCGGCCCAGCTATTGAGTGCAAACTTCTGCAGGTTCTTGTTGGTCTGACCAGCTCACCTTCTACTGTTGTAAATGTTGTTGCTGCCATTAAAAGCTCTGGTGCTACTACCAGTTTGGTTCAGTTTATTGAAGCCCCCCAGAAGGAATTGCGTGTTGCTTCCATAAAGCTTCTCCAGAACCTATCTCCACACATGGGTCAGGAACTAGCTAATGCTCTTCGTGGAACCGTTGGCCAGCTTGGCAGCCTAATTAATGTCATATCAGAAAATATAGGAATTACAGAAGAGCAGGCAACTGCTGTTGGCCTATTAGCTGAACTCCCAGAGAGAGATTTGGGCCTGACAAGGCAGATGCTAGATGACGGGGCCTTTCAGGTAATCTTCTCTAGAATTGTAAAGATCCGTCAAGGAGGGATTAGGGGTACCCGCTTTGTGACACCATTCTTAGATGGTCTTGTACGGGTCCTAGCAAGGGTAACATTTGTTTTGGCTGAAGAGCCTAGTGCCCTTGCATTCTGCCGGGAGAACAATCTTGCGGCTCTATTTATTGATCTGCTTCAGTCCAATGGACTTGACAATGTGCAGATGGTTTCTGCAATGGCATTAGAGAACTTATCTCAAGAGTCTAAAAACTTGACAAGATTGCCTGATATTGCCCCACCAGGATTTTGTGCTTCAGTCTTTCCTTGTTTTAGCAAACAGCCTGTTATAACTGGATTGTGCCGGCTCCATCGTGGAACATGTTCATTAAAAGACACATTTTGTCTTGTGGAAGGACAGGCTGTTGAAAAACTGGTTGCACTTTTAGACCACACAAATGAGAAAGTGGTTGAGGCAGCACTGGCAGCGATATCGACTTTGCTGGAGGATGGTGTTGATATTGAACAAGGGGTGATGTTGTTGTGTGAAGAAGAGGGGATCAAACCTATACTTGATGTGTTGCTTGAAAAACGGACGGATAATCTGAGGAGGAGGGCAGTTTGGGCTGTTGAGAGGCTTTTGCGAACTGATGATATAGCATATGAAGTTTCTGGAGACCCAAATCTGAGTACTGCACTTGTTGATGCATTCCAGCATGCTGATTATCGAACGCGGCAGATTGCTGAGCGTGCCCTTAAACATGTTGATAAGATACCAAACTTCTCTGGCATCTTTCCGAACATGGGATAGTTCTGTTCCAGTACCTGCACACGAGTTGATTAGTGTATGTAATTCATCCTTCGTCCTATGCGGTTTTGGGGCCCATTTATGGGGTTTGCAAAATATGTAGATGTAGTGTAAAAGATTTTGTTCATTTGTTGTTAATTATCCTTTTTTTTACCTCCATTATTTTCCATTGCTGCATATATTGTACTTTTGCATAGGGAGTGGGTATTGGTTCTCATGAAACTTCAGAATCCAGCAATAATAATTGGGACGTTTTATTCTCTGAGCCTGATTGTTTCAATCATTCATACTATATGAAAGACAAATTTTACATAGTAATGTAATTGTAATCTCTAGCATTCAGTGGATGCTAGTTGGTGCCAGGAGGCTGAAAAGTTCGGATTGCTGATGATTATAAAGCAAGCCGCAAATATGGACACAGTAAGATACCAGCTGCCAAACATATAAAATGAGTCACTCTTGATGCAATCTGCAATCTTCTATGAAATGAGTAAGGCAATACATTTGGATGTATCTTCTATCAGCTCCATGCCTCTGAATAAGCAATGCATTATGGATTTAGCATTATACAACTTGACGTGTTTAAAAAGATTCTGAATTAACAAGGAGATAAACAACAAATTGTAAAACAAAGGCAAGGTTGGGACCAATCATCTGTCATTATAAACTGGCATCTCCTACTTACGCGGAAACAATGTGCCTCAGCGAATCAATACAGAGAAACATCTATAAACCATTTTGTCTGCAGTCACCACCTCCAGT
Source organism: Mallotus repandus (assembly GCA_949671775.1). Taxonomy (NCBI): domain Eukaryota; kingdom Viridiplantae; phylum Streptophyta; class Magnoliopsida; order Malpighiales; family Euphorbiaceae; genus Mallotus; species Mallotus repandus. The sequence continues at coordinate 8,042 of CATIWM010187578.1, forward strand.
AATAAAATTAACCACCAAATTGGATGAACAGATGATATAATTATTACAGCAATGTAAGAACAAAAGCTGAATACATTATCAATTTATGAACAGGAGAAGAAATTAAACTGAATTATCTGCCCGGGTACAAATTGATCATGTCAAAAGAATGCAATATGAAATTTGAAGTCACAATCTATGCCAAAAATCTCCTCATGTTGATAAATAAATGCCTAAAGTTTTCTGCACAAATCAGAGTGTTTTTACCAAGTACTTCATAGATGTAGCACAGCCAATGATTTGGTAATGCAAGAAGAAGCATCCAATTCATGAGTCATGTGATTCCTGGAAATGTGACTCCAGTTTGTCCCCATGTCCGACACATCACAAACAGTCAGGAAGTCCAATACTTGACCAAATATTTTGAACATTTCCACCCCAAATATGAGGTTTTTATCTGCAACAAATGCAGCATTCCAATCCATAGGAGCATCAGGATGTACCGACACTTCGGTCCATGTGAGATACATAAGATCCAGCTCCCACAGTTTCCTAACAGCCTTGTTTCGCTGGCCTATCTGACCATCCCCTTCACACCAGGAGACTGAAAGCATGAACAATCGACCATTACACGATACAAGTTTAGGGTAATACTCATGAACACGAGAAGGGAATGGAAATGTTTGAATTGCTATCCAGAAACCCCTTTCTATGTCATACCCCATGAGCTTGTCTGTCTCAGAATAAACATAAAATATCCCATTACATATGACCCCAGAGCATACCACTCCAAAATCTATAGGCAGCTTCTGGATTTCTGTCCATTTATTTGATATGGGATCATAAATTTCTCCAGAATCCAAAGGCTCGTCCCAAGATCCAAGACCTCCAACAGCAATCAATACGAATCTTTTACAACCCTTGGTATTTGAGTGATCACCTCTTTGTCTGATGATCTTGTGTGACTTTCTACCGTGCAATGATGAAGCCTCATTATCATCAAAAGCATTTCTGTACTGACGTCTCAGAGAAAGCCGGTGAGGATCCTCATAAACATCTGACACACCACCAATCCGAGACCGAGGAAAACGCCTTTCTTGTCGATGCTGATGACTGTGGCCTATTGAAAAATCAGAGCTGACCTCAGATATTCCCAAAATAGGCATTGATCTAGCATACCTCATAGAAGCAACCTTGCGCCAAGACTTCGATAAAGGGCTAAATACCAGTACCCCTTTGTGAGTCTTGCATGAGCTCCTATCCACCCTTCCAAAGTGGGTCAAGCTGGAACAACCTCCCACAATATATATCTCATCCAAAATACTAGCAACAGAGAACATAAACTTTCCTCTAAGAATATCAGAATCAATCCTATGCCACTGGTCCTGGTAAACATCCAAGACATGTATCTCCCCAGAACAATAGCCATCCTTAACAGCCCCAAAGAGAAACAACCATGGATTCTGATAGAACCCCTCTCTTCTCATCTGCAAGAACCGAGTAGTGGTTGTCAAGCATCTCCATTTCTTACATACAAGTCGGGCATTCATGAGACTAGTCAGAGGGAGTCTAACCAAACACATTTCCAATATATCATCTGGAAGAAAAATGTGCAAGCTGCTATTTTGAATGGAATCTTCAAGTTCAAAATCTTTTCTATTGTTATTTTTCTTCCAGAACTTTTCCCTAACCCCATAGCCATAGGAGAAGCAATCAACTCCTACAAATTCCTCATTGCCACAAATAGGTTTATATCCCTTCCCTTCCTCACTAGCACTGGATGACCTCCTCCTAGTACCAGGATCTCCATATTCCTCACCGGTATCAGCCCCGACTTTACAACCACCACCTCTTGCATACAAACTAAGACATTTAACAGAAATACCCTTTACATTATTGTTATCCTCATCCTCTCCTTCACATCTAATGTTCTTTTTCCTTAATCTCTGGCTAACACTTCTAACAAGGCGCTGGGAGACACTCAAAGCCTCAAAATCTCTATTAAGAGAAAGAGATGATGCCTCTCCACTTAATCTCTCAGAAAACATTCTAGTAACTAACACTGACTATGGACCATAACCATCTCAAGAACAGGATTAGTCACCATGCACAAGCCCAGCTCCTATCCCACAGATTAACAACAACCCAACAGCAGCAACAACAAAGAAATGAAAAAGATTACAACCCCGGTATCAAGATAAGCATGGATTCGAATTCAACAGATCCGGAGGTGTTAAATTTAGGATAAAGGTGCCAACTTTGAAGCAGAATCCATTAAAAAGAAGAATAAATCGTTGGAATTTTGGATAAGAAGTGAAATTTAAGAAGGGAAAAACTGGGGATCAAGCAAGCATTGATATTTTCTTCGGAAGCTAGAAAATGAGAGAAAGGAGCACTTACAGTTAAGAGGTAAATAGCTGAGATTTGACAAAATTTAGCAACAAAATCCAAATTGTGAAACCAAATCTGAGAGAATATCAACGCAAAGCATTTGTAATCCAAACAGAATCTAATTACAGGATCAGATGAGTTTTAACTGACTCAAAATATTCAATTAATTAATTCTTCAAAAGAAAAGTAAAGAAGAAGAAGAAGAAGAAATGAAGAACAGAGTGTTGGGGAGTAAGTAGTCAAGAAATTAAAAATTAGTGCTTTGGGTTAGGTTCGAATTAGTAATAATAATATTAATAATAATACCCAAAAAAAAGCTAAAAAGCGACACATCACTCCCCTCTTTTTCTTTCCCATTTGTCATTCTCTCTTTTTCTTTTGTTTTTTTATCACAATTTTTCTTCTTTTCTAAAATGTTGTACTATATTTGTATAAAAAAAATTTCTATGTAAAATTGTATTCTATATGTTATTCTTAACTAATAATCGATGAGTTATTAACCTATTTTTATTTAAATAATATTTTAAATTTAAATTGTAATATTTTGAATTTATATTTAAATTTTTTTATTATTTTTATAATTATATCAATTAAATTAAATTAATTAAAATTCAATAAATGTAAATATTTTTTTAAAAAAATTAATAAATACAAATAATTAAGATAAAGGAAATTTTATGGTTGTCTGATTTGTTGTTATTTTTATATTATTTTATTTTAATTATTATTAAATAAAAATATATTTTATTATTTAATAGTGTTTATTAATAAAATATATCTTATTTTATAAAGATTAAAGTAACCATATCATTTGTCGATAGAAAAAATAATAATAATAATTGTTGGAAGATTTTTATTATTTTTGTTATTTTATCTAATTAAATTTTAGAAATTGATGGTTTATATTTTAAAAAATAAATAATAATAATAATAATTTGGTATATAAAAATAAGTATAAATAAACAACAAAAGTTACCGTATATGGCACCTGATTATACAATACATGATGACCTCCAACGGGCGCCATGGTGAAAAGTGATCAGGGCCGTTGGATCATGAGAGCACGAATTTCAAGGAGGTGTTTTGCCTTTTTATTTTTCCTATGGCTTTTGGTCGAGAGAATGTGGGGCTCCACGCGCTATAAATCAGACGGTTCGGATGTAATGACAATAGGGAACGGCGTCGCATAGAGAGGTTGAGATGAGTGGGTGGGGATATAATTGGATTTGACTGAGCGAAATGGTCGCCAGAGAAAATGGAGGGAGGCTTACCTGTTTTATTTTGTTTTGTTTTGTGCTGTGGGAGTGGTGGTAAATGGTGATGAGTGATGGACCCCATCACCTGCCTCCTCAGTCAATTTAGATTATTATTATTATTATTGTTATTTTATTACCATTTTCCCTGTTCTCTTTCACTTTCACTGGTAAAGAGCTCAATGATTGTAATAAAAAAAAAAA
>CATIWM010187621.1:0-17841 GCA_949671775.1 Mallotus repandus
GTGGCTTAATAAAGTTCCGCACACGGGTCCTAGGCACGGAGCGTGTTGCTGACCCGTGTGCAAGAGTGGCTACTGGACTAAAAAAATGCGGAGAAGGGCTCGGTTTGCACGGGGCGTGCGAGAGGCTAGCACGGACCGTGCGCTGATGGATTCACGCACACGCCTCTCTGCACGGTCCGTCCAGAGCGCACGCCTCTCTGCACGGTCCGTGCAGAGCGCGCAGCTCCTCGCACGCTCTGTGCAGAGCGGGCAGGTCGCGCTTGGCGGGCTGTGCTGCTGGGCTTGGACGCGGGCTTGGGCCGGACTGAATGGAAAGTGGGCCTTGACAGTTCTGAACTTCCAAATATGGCCTAAATGACATTAAATTCACAAAATTAAGCCCAATAGCAAAAACAAAGGTTATTATTAAATAATACACTAAATTAAAATAAAATACACAAAAATAAAATTATAAACATAAATATTTATAATAAAACTGACATAAAATATATATATAAATATGAGTTATCATGTATCTTCAAATCAGCACTATACGACCGAGTGTAGTGTATCTTCAAATCAGCACTATACGACCGAGTATAGTGTATTCTCAAATAAGCACTATATGACCGAGTGTAGTGTATTCTCAAATCAACACTATACGACAGAGTATAGTGTATTTTCAAATCAATACTATACGACTGAGTATAGTGTATCTCAACACTATACGACCGAATATAGTGTATCATCAAATCAATACTATACAACCGAGTATAGTGTATGTCAACACTATACGCCTGAGTATAGTGTATTTCAAATCAGCACTATATGACCGAGTGTTGTGTATTCTCAAATCAGCACTATACGACCGAGTGTAGTGTATTTTCAAATCAACACTATACGACCGAGTATAGTGTATCTCAACACTATACGACCGAGTATAGTGTATCATCAAATCAACACTATACGACTGAGTATAGTGTATTTCAACATTATATATCCGAGTATAGTGTATTTCCAGTCAGCACTATACGACCGAGTGTAGCGTATTTCCAATCAACACTATACGACTGAGTATAGTGTACTTTCCAAATCAACACTATACGACTGAGTGTAGTGTATCTCAACACTATACGACCGAGTATATTGTACTTTCGAAATCAACGCTATACGACAGAGTGTAGTGTCTTTTCAAATCAACGCTATACGACCGAGTATAGTGTCTTGTCCAATTAACACTATACGACCGAGTGTAGTGTACTTTCCAATTCAATACTATACGTCTGAGTATAGTGTATTTTCAAATCAAAATTTGCAGTTATGGACTGCATCATCAAAAGTGAGCAACAAAAGGGTTGCAACTAATCGCGAGCAGTTATGGACTGTAGCGTCAAAGGTAGAAAGCTTGCCAGCAATTATAGATTACAACAATACAAAGCTTACATCATGGGATGATGAAAATAATGTCGCATGATTCAGTTTTGTAGGCCAACACTCTGTAACACGTTAGGTAAGTATCCTAACTCCTTACCTTTGAAATTGTGTGCTTATTTGCTTTGTCATAATTTGTCAAGCAAACAGCGGTAAAAGGGGCAACTGTAAGCACCAGATTTCAGGATGACTAGAGTATGAATGTGAAAGAGGACTCTGATGATGAAAACTTATTACAAATAGGTCTCTAGTATTTGAATTTCAGATCCTAAGGCTTGATTGCATTTTTTACGGGCTAAATTGAAAAAGTCTCTTTTTCTTCAGGAGTCTTTCTGTGGATTTCCGACAGAAAATCTAGAATTTCATCTGAAATTCCAGATTTTTGACTGGAAATCTGATTTTCCATCGGAATTCTAGAATTCAGATCGGGAATCCAGAATTCCGTTCGGGAATCTACAATTTCGGTCAAAATTCTACACTTCCGACCAGACTCCGATTTTTTTTAATTTTTTAATTATTTATTTAAATTTTGATTGGTTAAAAATTAGTTTCAAAAAATTAAAATAAATAAATAAAATTTTATCCTAATTTTTTATCTGTAAATAAATTGAAATCTTATCATCCATAACGATAAAGATAAGGTCTTTATCGTTTGGGATGATAGGATATTATGGGTGTTAATCTGACGGGGAAATAAAAGGAGAGACGCAAAAGAAAGAAAAAAAAGGAAGGAACGAAAAAAGAGAGGAAAAGCACGGAAAAAAAAGAGAAAAAAAAGAGGATTTTTTTTTCTGGGAAAATTTTGGGGAGAGTTCCTTCTTCTTTAAAGAAAAATCTTTTTTCTTTCGTAAATTGGAGGTTCTACGATTCTTTTGAAAAAAAAGCAATCAAAGCTTGGGACTGAGAACATCAATATAACAGATCTATTTAAACGGTGAATCAAACAAAGCCTTTGAGGAGCTAATATATATAAGTATATATATATATATATATAAGTATAGAGCTAGAAAGTCTTCTGCAATGGCTAGAAAGTTAGATTGTCAGAGATATACAAGCTGTAATAGTCTGACTATCAGAGCCTTTTAGTCTAACAATCAGACTGCAACATTACAGCCTGTAACACTCCCCTTCAAGCTGGAGCATAGATGTTGATCATGCCCAACTTGTTACAAAGATAATCAATCTGAATCCCATTAAGAGCTTTTGTAAAGATATCCCCCAATTGTTCTCCAGTCTTCACAAATCCTGTAGAAATCAAGCCTTACTGAATTTTCTTCTGAACAAAGTGACAATTAATCTCCATGTGTTTGGTTCACTTGTGAAAGACTTGATTAGATGCAATATGAATTGTAACTTAGTGGTCACACCATAATTTGGCTGGCATTGAGACCTTGAAAACTACTTCACTAAGGAGCTAATGCACCCACGTTATTTCACATACAGATTGGGCCATAGCCCTGTATTCAGATTCTGCACATGATTAGGAAACTACATTCTATTTTTTTCTTCTCTATGAAACTAAATTACCTCCAACAAAGACATAATATCCTGAAGTGGATCTTCAATCTTCCTTACATCCCGCCCAATTAGCATATGAAAAACATTCAATTCTAGTATGACCATGATTGCCATACAAAATTCCATGTCCAGGATTGATAACCTAAAATTTGTTCTACTGCCTTCCAGTGATTGATAGTTGGAGATGACATATACTGGCTAACCACACTAACTGAATATGCAATATATGGACGAGTCACAGTAAGATAATTCAACTTTCCAACCAATCTTTTGTATCTCTCAAGATCTTCAAACAATTCACCATCTTTTGTAAGCTGCAAATTTAGAACCATTGGAGTACTAAATGGTTTAGTCCCCAATTTTCCTGTTTCAGATAGTAAATTCAGTATATACTTTCTTTAAGATAAGAAGATTCCTTTCTTGCTCCCGGTCACTTTAACTCCTAAAAAATATTTCAGCATCCCCAAATCTTTAGTATGAAAATAAGTATGGAGGAAGGATTTAAGAGATGAAATCCTTGTAGTGTCACTATTAATGATTATAATATCATCCACATAGACGACTAATAGAATAATCCCACCATTGGATTTTTTATGAAATACAGAATGATCAGACTTACTCTTTTGCATGCCAAACTTCTCAATAACTTGACGAAACTTGCCAAACCATGCATGAGGACTTTGTTTTAAGCCATACAAGGACTTACGAAGCCGACAAATTTCCTATACTCCCCTTGAGCAATAAAACTAGGTGGTTGCTCCATATAGACTTCCTCCTGAAGGTCGCCATGAAGAAAGGCATTTTTTATGTCTAACTGATGCAAATGCCAATGATGAGTAGCTGCCATAGAAATAAAGAGCATGATAGAAGTAAGTTTAGCAATAAAAGAAAATTTATTAGAATAATCCACTCCATATGTTTGAGCATATCCTTTAGCAACAAGAGGAGCTTTTAATCTGACAATAGATCCATCATGATTAACTTTTACTACAGACACCCATTTACATCTAATGGTCTGTTTTCCTACAGGTAAATGTTCCAAGGTCCAAGTACCATTGACATCTAACGCATTCATCTCCTCAATGATTGCATTACGCTAGCTAGAATGTGCTAAAGCTTCATGAACAGTTTTAGGGACAGAAATAGAATTAAGAGAGGTAATAAAAGAATAACAAGAAGAGGACAAATGGTTATAGGAAACAAAAGAAGAAACTGGATAGGTACATATGCATTTACCTTTACGGAGAGCGATAGAAAGATCATCACTTGGAACTAGATCTAATGACGAAGAGTCTGGCTCATCAGGATATGGAACAAGAGGATCTTGAACAAGTGTAACAACAATAACAGGAAGTTGTGTCCAACAAGAATATGTTTGTGTGATAGGAGGCTTAACAGGAGCTGAAGGAGGAGGAGACAAGACAGGTATTGGGTTTACCTATAGGGACAGGATTGGACTGAGTTTCTTGAAGCTGAGTCAATCTAGTGTATTCATCGATAAATATGAAGACAGATCTTTCAGAGGTATCAAAAGTAGATGCAGCATGGGCATATTGAGTTTTTCTACACTGAAACCTCTGACAGTCTCGCTTGATATGTCCTGGCTTATGGCAATAATGGCATACTAATTCCCCTAACTCTGGTCTATAAGTACCAGTATTTTTATCATAGTTGTTAGATCCCATGCCCTTATTATTACTACTGCTCCTGTATAGTTGTTTCCCTGATTCAGAGATGTTGTGACGGCTAATAAGAGCACTATTAACTTGAGTAGGTTGAACAGTTGGCGAACTTTTTGTACGAAAAACCCTACTGAAAAATCTTGTAGAGAAGAAATCTCTAAACTAGAAAGAATTTGATATTTGGCAATCTCAAATTCAGATGGAAGACCAGCTAAAAAACTCATAACAACTAGCTTCTCCCGCTGAGCTTGTTGTACAGTTACATTAGTGCTGAAAGGAAGCAACATATTGAGTTCTTCATAGGTTTTGTTAAAATCCATAAAATAATTAGTGAGAGATCTATCACCTTTGTCTGCTTTATAAAATGCTTTACACACATTATGGATACAAGAGATATTCCCTTTTCCAGAGTACAGAAATTCTAAGTAGTTCATTAATTCTTTAACTGTCCTACAATGAGTTACTAAGCCAACCACCTCACTGTCAATAGAATTATGGATTTGTAAAAATAATCTAGCATCATCTCTTATCCAAGACAGTTTATCCAAGACAGTTTAGACTCATCTTTAGAAGGTTCATCAGTTAAATGACTATCCATAGAAATATTAAGCAAATATAACTAGATAGTTTGACTCCAATCAAAGTAGTTTGTACTATTGAGTTTATGTTCTGTAAATTTGGACACAATCGGAACCACATCAAGAATAACTACAGTCTTTTTCTCAGCCATGTTTCACTACAAACCACAAAGTCACAAGATATAGATTTTTTTTAAAGGTTGTGGGTCCCCCACTTGGGATTTACAAAAAATAAATAAATAAATAAAATTGAAGTGTGCACAATAATATAAAGGAGGCTTGGCTGCCATTTTAAAATAATAAAATTAATAAGGCGGTTAAAGTGAACAAAATAGATGGTAAAAACCTGATATATTTAAAAAAAAAAAAACTAACCCAAAACTTTCTGAATTAATATTTAATTCAGCCCAGGCTACGGGTTTTTTTTAATAAAAGAGTAGCCAATTAAAGGAAAAAAAAAACTCAGTATGAAATTAAGACGTACCACCACCTTCAAGAACCATGGCTTTCAATAGACAATATTGTTCAAGAAAAGCTTACCCATGTGCATGCTCCTATAATAGATAGGCTCAATAAGTTGGAATCTATCCACCGGCGTGTCTACCTATTAGAGGAGTTATCGCCACTGATATTAGCCAACAGAAAAGACGCCAGAGGCATGTAGTTTAAACAACCTTGTATAGATCAAATCAGTATAAAAATGGAGAGAGTAAACAGACATAAGTCGAACGGCATCAACCGGGTAAGTTTTTGGCAACAGAAGCTTCTTTACGCGCTGGCGCGTGAAATTCTGGACAAAAGCTTTGGCGGTGCGTCAGTCTCATGCGCGTCACTTTTGGTGATCGGTCTTTGCTCACTGGCTCACCAGCAGCCCAGAATTTAATTTTCTTAACCTTAGAAACCCACCTACTCTGATACCATATAATCAGAGTGCAAAATACATAAATAAGAAGAAATGATTTCATATATTTTCATCAAATGTACAAATATATATATATATATAGAGCTAGAAAGTCTTCTGCAATGGCTAGAAAGTCAGATTGCCAAAAATATAAAAGCTGTAACAGTTTGACTGTCAGAGCCCTTCAGTTTGACAATCAGACTGTAACATTATAGCATGTACCACTTCTAAATCCGATATATAGGCCAAAATTAGCCTGATATAACATAAGAGAAAACAAATTACCATCTATGTCCCCATTAGCCTTCTCCTTCTCTTTCGCACTAAAACAACTACACCTCATGTCTAACTCTAACAATTTCTCTTACCTGCAGCAATCTTCCAAAATCACATAGCTTATTCCTATCAAACACCAAAGACACTAAAAGAAGAATTCAATTATTGGAAAAAAAAGTCAAAAACAGAAAGCCAGCTCGATTCATTGCACTTATGTATATAATTATCATCTCAAAAGAATTAGAAACATTGAATGCCAATCGTCACCACTGTACTTGACCTCTTAAATTCATCTAACAGTTAGTTATCGCTAACAATTTTGCAGTCATGAATAGATATAGAATCATATTCAGCTAAGAAGAATATCACAGAAAAGGAAATTTGAAGTAAAAACAATCGATGAATTCAAAATTAAGAAGTGATTGCCTAGTTTGAAGCAAGCTAAAACTAGGTGACTAATAACCTCTCTCCCGTTTTTTTTTTTTTAGGTTTTGAAAATAATTGTGGCTTATGATTTTTTTAAAGTTGAAAAAACACTAGTTAATTGACCTAATATAGCTCGTTCTGAACTGGCGACCAGTGAGAACAGTTTGAATTGGAATGCAGTTGTTTTTCATTGGTTGAATATATTGGAGATGGTAATATTTTACTAGATTTTAAAACCTAACTCAGCTACCCAACCCAAACCTCCTTCACATTTTTTCAACAAAACCGATCGAATAGTAAATATAGATGTCGCTATAGAGAAGAAAAAAAAACCCCAAAAATTAATGGCAAAATAGAGAGGGAAATATCTTATATATTATTTTTATAAGCCACCGAAATTAGTGATGGTGAGAGTTTGAAGTTCAACTTCGATCGAGTAGCTAAGACCAATAAAATGTACAAAATTCTCTATAGGCTCAGCAAAAATTGAAAAAATCATGAAAAATTGATAGCAATAATAAAAAGGATATCTTTTTTAGGACCCAGAGGAGTGATTGTAGGCTTAGTGAAAGAGCTCATCCAGGTAGGCATGAAATTCTCTGCAGTTAGAGAGGTCTGCAAGAGAAGATGGCCTTGTGTCGACAGGGTGGAGAGAAGAAGTAATTAGTAAAGGGAAAATAGGGGAAGAATCCACAAAAAAATAGAAGAAAGGGAAAGGAGGTGAGCGGCTGCAATTTTGGAAGGGGATGAGAGAAAACAAAAAATTTAGGGCAACTCGGAAGTGTTTTTTTTTCTTGTAATAAACTGGAATGACACCGTTTTCTTTATGAGCTAAGAACAACGCCAATTGGTGGTAAAATTGAAATTTGATTGAAATTGAAAGGTGCAAAATACATTGTTACTGGAACATGAAATTGGTGTCCTCCTATATAGTATATAGGCCAAAAGTACAAATTGGACCCTGAACTTTGGGTTGAGGACTAAATTGGACCCTAATATTTTTTTTGTTCCCATTAAATTTTTTTTTTTACAAAATCATCTCAAGTTGGACCTTACCTAGACGAAGGTTCAAACAGACATTAAATTTTGACTTGCTGAACTCATAGGACCCACTAATTGTGCCACGTCAGAACACCACTCCTTCCCTTTCTCTTTCCCTAAACCCCTAAACCCTGTTTCTTCACCGTCACCACCCCTCTCAAAATCACCAATCACCGTAATCCACCAATTATTAGTAACCCAATGCCAAAAATCACAACCAAAGCCATAACCCAAATCAATGATTTCTTCTTCTTCTTTTTTTTTTTTAAAAAAAACCAAGAATTCTTGTTTTTAAAACATCTAAATACAACAAAAACCATCTGCACACAGAGGGTGACAATCATTGCAACCATTTATGATACAACGAAAGAAAATAACCTTATCTATTTATCACCATTGAATTCTTGAATAACAAGAAAAATCTAGCAGCCGTAATTAAAAAATTATTACATATCAATTTTCTTTTAGTTTTTATTGAAATAAAAAAGCTGCAAGTTACAGAAATGAAGAACACAGTGAAAACAACTATGAATAGGAAATGGCAAGTAATCAAATTAGATCTCTAAGCCGGCACACACAACAATGATAAACTTAATACCAACCTTGTAATAAAAAACTCACAAAAGTTAAACCATAATGCAATTCCTCAACCAAAAAAAAATCCCTTCGAAAGAACAAAAAGCTAACCATGTAAAAAAAAACGGAAAAACAAAACCAACACTAGCACGAATTTGTAATATATTGTATCCATTATAAAAATGAAGACAGTACAGAAAACCCAAAGAATTTTTTTTTAAAAAAAACCCAACATCAAAAGCAATGAAACTATCACAGAAAAGACATATGTACAAGGAAGGAAGGATGCTACATAATAAGAGGGGCAGTGATCCAAAACCAACCGAAACTAATCCCAATAAAAAAATCTAAGCATCAAATTGGATGTAAAGTACATCAATGCTTAATACAAGTGATTAAAGTTAACCTGTAAAGCATTGCCATAGTGCAGAAGTTGAGATGCAAGATTGAATTCACACTATTACTGAGCATTGATTTGTGACAACCAACTGGAGCTGCTACGGTTGGTGGAGAAGAGAAGCTAACCGGAGACGAAAGTGTTTGGGCGATAGAGCTTCGCGATATGGCAGCCTCGTGATGATCGACAATGAGAAGTCAAGCAACGTCGTTGTTTATGACGTGATAGCAACAGCTTGCAAAAAGGAGCAGCTGCGCTAGGCGAAGATGATGGCAATGGATGATGAAAGTGCAAGTGGTGGTGCTATTGGTTGAGGAAGTGGTGTTGACTACTGGTGGTGGTGGTGCCATTGGTGGAGGAAGTGGTGATGTTGGATGGTACAAGTGGTTGTTTTAAGGAGTTTTTTTTTTAATTAAAATGATTTAATTTTAGGGAGAAAGAGGAATTTTTTTTAGAAAACGATAGCGTGTAACTCACTTGATGGAGAGGGGAAGGAGTGGTGTTCTGACGTGGCACAATTGGTGGGTCCCATGAGTCTAACAAGTCAAATTTTCAACATCTGTTTTGACCTTCGTCTCGATGAGGTCCAATTTGAAACGATTTTGTAAAAAAAAATTTCAAATGGGAACAATACAAATATTAAGGTCTAATCCAGTTCTCGGCCCAAAGTTCAGAGTCCAATTTGTACATTGGGCCTAGTATATATAGATTACTATAAATAAATTAAAAATAAAAAGATCATAATTAAGAAGACACTTGTGCCGTTAATAAGCCCAGCCCAGGAGGCCTCATCCAACTCAGAATTTGAGATCTGTACTGACTTACATCGGGTAAGGCTAAGGCCCAGTTACAATATATAATCACTAACCCAGGTTCAAACATCATTTTTGTATGATAAGCAATCAGCCCAATTTCTTGCCTACGCTGGCCTTACCAATCCAATCCCCTCTCCTCCCCTCGCCCAATTTCTGTTTGCAATTCCTTATTTGCTTGCAGTGGCACCATCCTCCATCGCTTCCTGTTACTCTTCTTTTCTCTATATTATCAACTAACCATCCGTTGCTACCATGCTCACGAACTGCATCATACATTTCCTCACCTCAGATCTCATCAATTTTTTTCTTTATTCTCTGCCTAAAATACAGCAATTGCGTTTCAGCAACTGACTGAGAGCAGTTGCTTCTCAGCTTCTTTTTTTTCTTTTAATTTGACCCCCCCAGAACCGAACACAACACACCACAAAAAAATCAAACCATTTTTATCATGAGAGTATCCTCCGACGACCGCTCTGCCGCTCTAAGCGGTGGAGGATTCAGAGAAGCCGAGACCCTCTTCCGCACCAAACCCATTTCTGAAATACGGAATGCCGAACGCTCCACCAGAAAACAGATCGAGGACAAGAAGGAGGAGCTCCGCCAATTGGTTGGCAACCGCTACAGGGACCTCATCGACTCCGCTGATTCCATCGTCCTCATGAAGTCATCCTGCCACTCCATCTCTTCTAATATTGCTTCCATCCAGGCTAACATTACCTCCCTCTCCTCCCCTCTCTCCGAAACCCCCAAATTCACCTCCCCCAACCCCGCCCGTGCTAGAATCTATGGCATTGCCTGTCGGGTCAAGTACTTGGTCGACACTCCCGAGAACATCTGGGGATGCCTCGACGAGTCCATGTTTCTCGAAGCCGCTGCCAGATACATTCGAGCCAAGCACGTCCACCTCGTCCTCAGTCCTAATCAAGACCCCAACATCCTGTCCAATTTCCCTCTTCTGCAGCACCAGTGGCAGATCGTCGAGAGCTTTAAAGCTCAGATTTCTCAGCGCAGCCGCGACAGGCTTTTGGATCCAGCTCTTCTCCTCCCAATTGGGGCCTATGCTGATGCTTTGGCTGCCGTCGCCGTCATTGATGACTTAGACCCCTATCAGGTGCTTGCTTTGTTTCTCGATACTAGAAAGTCTTGGATTTTGCACAAATTATCCTCTTTTGCCTCTGCCCCTCCCTCTTCCGAGGCTGCTATTTCTGTCTTTTGTCAAGTTGTCAGCATCATTCAGGTTACTGTAGGCCATGTAGGCGAGCTGTTTTTACAAGTTTTAAGTGATATGCCTCTCTTTTATAAAGTTATTCTATCTTCCCCTCCCGCCTCTCAATTGTTTGGCGGAATTCCCAACCCAGATGGGGAGGTCAAGATGTGGAAATTGTTTAGGGATAAACTCGAGTCTTCTATGCTTACCCTTGATAAGCATTTCATTGCCACTACTTGTATGGCTTGGTTGAGAGATTGTGGTTCAGTGATTGTTAGTAACATTCATGGTAACTGCTTGATTGATTCCATTTCTACTGGCGGAGAGCTTGCATTGGCTGAAAAGTCCATCAGGGAGACTATGGACAGTAAGCAAGTCTTGCAGGGCAGTTTGGACTGGCTCAAGTGTGTTTTTGGCTCTGAGATTGAGTTGCCTTGGAGTAGAATCCGAGAGCTTGTTCTAGAAGATGAGTCTGATCTCTGGGATGAGATTTTTGAAGATGCTTTTCTTAAAAGAATGAAAGCTATTATCATCTCGTCCTTTGGGGATCTGGCCAGAGGTATACACGTCGAGGATTCCATTTCTGCAATTGGAGAGTCTGCTGGCCGACATACTGACTTCCAGGCTTATTTGCAGAGACCTTCCTCTGGTGGTGGGGTTTGGTTCATAGAACCCAATGCTAAGAAGGCTACTGTGGTATCTGGTTATAAGATATCACAAGAAGAAAATGATTTTCAGACTTGTCTCAATGCGTACTTTGGTCCTGAAGTTAGTCGCATCAGAGATTCTGTGGACAGGCATTGTCAAAATGTTCTTAAAGACTTGCTTAGTTTCTTAGAGTCTCCAAAGGCCGCACTCAGGCTAAAAGATTTGTGTCCATTCTTACAAGATAACTGTTATGCCAGCATGTCAACAATATTGGCAGAGCTCAAGGCAGAGCTTGACAATTTATACAATGCCATGGAAAATGCCAGCAAAGGAAATCCATCAGTGCCTCCTGCTATAGTCGTTGAGAGATCACTTTTCATCGGGAGACTCTTGTTTGCGTTTCAAAGCCACACAAAACACATTCCAGTGGTTCTTGGTTCTCCAAGGCTTTGGGCAAAAAATATTGCAGCTTCAGTTTTTGACAAGGTACCATCTGCGTTGAGGCAACCTAGATTTGCCACTGATTCCCCCACTGCTGACAGTCCTGCTAGGCAAACACCCACTGTCTCTAGATGGCAGACTTCATCTGCCACTGCTGCTTTGCTAGGTGCGGCTGAAAAAGCAAGCCCTAAACTTGAGGAACTAACTAGAACCACAAGGGAACTTTGCATCAGAGCCCACAGCTTATGGATATCCTGGTTATCTGATGAACTTTCAGCCATTCTTTCTTGGGATCTTGGAAAGGATGATGGATTGTCGGCAACATCTCCTTTGAGGGTATGTGGACTTGAATGGACAAGTTAACCTTTTTTTTTTCAATTCTTTTTTCAGTATTTTCATGTTTGTCTTTTTGTGTTATGAATTATGAATCTACATAATGCTATGATATATTAGTTAATAGAGTTTGATGCACGTGCTACTTTCTTTTTACTTTGTAAGCATTCAAGCATGCATCAATATGACATAGTTGACGTATGCATGAAAGTTGAGATACTGTCTTATCCTCTTGGTGCTGCCTGTAATATTTCTTTCTCCACTTTTTGCAGACTACCCCACACAAAACCCCAACATGTACACCCTTGTTTTTGTCATTTTAATAAATTTGGAATTTTATGGGATTGCTGTAGTTTTGCATTTTACTTGTTGATCCTTTGAATCTCCCTTTTGACCAAGGCTAGGCTAGTGACCAGAGTGAAGTTGTAACAATCCCTTAACCTTTTTTATAACAGGTCTAGGTCAAATAGCAATGATTCATAAGTCAGTTTACACAATTCGTTGTTTGTGTTAGTAAGATTTTAATTTAGTTAAAAATGCATGTGCAGAATCAAAGTGCCAAGTGATGGTAGTGCAGTTGCATTCTCATACTTTGTTATGTGTATAATACACAATAAGAAGTTAAATCACTACCTTTTCTTAACTCAAATTGTTACTTTAGGTGCATATGCACGCCTGTGCAGACAATGTCACAAATATGCTTCTTTGTGTAAGATCATGGCAAGTATTTTGGGAATCTACACCACAGGCAAACATTGGTTCAGCATAGTGTACCAATTAACTACATGGATGTACATGTTGTGGCAAATTGTTGTAAAATATTGCACGTATCTGATTGACTAATTAAACATAAGATAACAGGTGATTTGATGTTTTGTTGTGCTCTCTTGTTCTTGTTACGTGCTTGGTTCTCAAGTATACTAGCTTTTTATGTTATTGATATTCTGCAGGGTTGGGATGAGACAGTAGTCAAGCAAGAACAATCTGATGATAACCATTCTGAAATGAAAATATCACTCCCATCCATGCCTTCTCTTTACATTATCTCATTTTTGTTTCGAGCATGTGAAGAAATTCATAGGATAGGTGGTCATGTACTTGACAAATCAATTCTGCAAAAGTTTGCAGCGAGACTATTGGAAAAGGTATGTAGCTTGAATGGCAATCT
The DNA here is from genome assembly GCA_949671775.1 of Mallotus repandus. Classification (NCBI taxonomy): domain Eukaryota; kingdom Viridiplantae; phylum Streptophyta; class Magnoliopsida; order Malpighiales; family Euphorbiaceae; genus Mallotus; species Mallotus repandus. Next base: position 13,418 of record CATIWM010187621.1, read on the forward strand.
GATTTTACTTATTCCATGGATTATAATTTAGACATGCACACTTGTATGGATGCATGCTTGTATGTTATATTTTATTGTATTGTTGTAAATTCTTGTCCTTGTATAATTTAGTCCTTTACCTGTTATTGTGATCTTTATTCCATATTTTTTCTCCTTATTCTGACTTTTAGTCATCCCAATGTAGAAGCAAGAGAGCTATCATGTCAATCTTTTTAGAACAGCACGGGCTAGAGCTAGAGATGAAAAGATATTCCCCTGTAATTTTGCTCATTTGAGCTAGATGCATAGGTCAGAGGATGCTAGAGTTCAATTTTTTTTAAGCTCGGCAGTAGAAATAATTCTGTCCAAAAAGCAATGCAGCTGTTACTTTGTTTCCAACTGCTTGCTGCTTATCGCTTTTCTTGCATAGTGCCTTAACCCTTCTGGACTAAAAACGTTGGGTGGACATATTTTATGGTTTTTGATAGTTAGTACATAATAGTTTGGGGATGTTACCCAATTGATTAAATAAGTTAATATTGCCTTCTGAAGAATTTGAAGCAATTTCATATCACAAATGTTGATTTTAGAAAGAAAAATGGCACAATTGTTCTTTTTTACTCATAGTTGCACACCTCCATTTATTGCTTATATTTTCCCCCCTTCTCTTACAATCCTTTTTCTTCTGAAGAATTTTATTTATGTGGCAGTTCAGTATGTTCAGAGAAATTGGTTTGTCCTAAGATTAACAAATACTTATACCTTGCATTCTGATATTTCATGCAGCTTATTGAAATTCATGAGAACTTCCTTTCCACCAAAGAGGCTCATGTATCTCAGGTGTCGGAGAAAGGAGTTCTGCAAATTTTGTTAGACTTAAAATTTGCTGCAGATGTTCTCTCTGGAGGTGATTCTAGTACTGCTGAAGACTTATCAAAAAGTCCTAAGATAAAGGTCTCTTTCAGAAGGAAGCCGGAGCAAAGCCAATTAAAGTCAGTATTTAGAGAGCGTATTGATGGATTAATTAATCGCTTTTCACAAAAGTTGGACCCAATAGATTGGCTAACGTAAGTTTCTTTTTCTTTTCTTTTCTTTTTTTTTTTTTTTTGTAATTGTCAAATATAAATATATATTTTTAAGAAGAAATTTATGATCTTTTACTACTGCATTTACATTTTTATGATAGCAAAGTTAGAATCAATGATTGTCAGTGTTTCTTGCTCATGAATCCTAGCGATGCTAGCATTCTCCTTTTCAAGATCAACATTTGAGGCATGATGGATATTGCAAAAACTGGAAAAATTTATAGAGCATACAATGTGACTTGTATGAATCATGGTCTTGGTAGAAGACTGTTGAATTGTTGTGGCTTGTACATTAATACAGTATTTTTAGCATGTAGTTGGACAAAGCATCTAGGTTTAGTTTATTGGTATTGTGCAAAATTGAGATACCCAAGAATGTCTTCCTCTTCCCTAAAAACAAGAAAGTGTTTTTGAATTATTTTCATATGCAGTGACGGTGAAAGGAAAAAAAAACTCTTGGTCTAGTCAAGAGGAAATAGGAACTATATGTATGGTATGTAATAATTTATATGTAATTTTATTGCAATATGGTAGCAATTAGTTAGTTTAGGCAAGATTTGATTGAAATTAGGAGGTGTTTTAATCTATTTCTTTTAGGGATTATATATATATATATATATCTATTCAAAATGTTATTTGCTTATCATTTAGGACTTTAAGCCTAGTCACGAATAGGAGTACTAGAGATCTATCTGTTTTCTGTTCAATAGAGACCATTTTTTTCTTTTGCAGAAACTTTACAAGAACTTTTTAGATCTATTTAGGATTTATTGCAGAAAGTTTACTTACAATGGAAACTGTACCATGGATGATGCCTTGGAAATTTAAGTCCTTAGCTTAGAATGTTTTATAATTCTTTTCATAGTTTTAAGCAATTTCTTATAAGTTTAATATTTGATTTTTTCCTTCTGACTGTCAAAATCAGATGGTGGAAATTCTAGTCAATTCTTACATAAATTAACTTCAAGTTCTCTATGATTTTCTACCAAAGTAGGGCCCTGTACTGTTTATAGTCAGATACTTGTGCACAACTCCAGTCCCTTGGAACTACCTTAAGAAAATTTTGCGATGCTGCCTATTTTGATTGCATACTTTCATTCGAACCTTGCAAGTTTTTTCCTATGCCACTAATGTTGCTGCTGCACTGATAATCCTTAAGGGTTTCTCTTAACTGTGTTTATTCTATTTGTATTTTGAATTATTGGTAATTGCTCATTAAGGTATGGTGGCCTCATATGTAGTTTCTTATTTGTTTTATTCATTGAAGGTATGAGCCATACCTTTGGGAGAACGAGAGACAGTCATACCTACGACATGCAGTTCTCTTTGGGTTTTTCATGCAACTAAATCGGATGTATACAGATACTGTGCAGAAACTGCCTTCTAATCCAGAATCAAATATAATGAGATGCTCTACTGTTCCTCGTTTCAAATACCTTCCAATCAGGTTGGTGCTTTGTTTATGTTAGCAAATTGTCGAACTGTGGGGGGTGAATGAAAAAGATCCAACACCATAAAGAAAACCAACCAATACCAAATAATTATGGTTAACTAAAAAATTTCATCATTTATCAGCTTCTATATGTCGAATTTTTCTTTGGTTCCGTTTCAGTTTCACCATCTAAGATTCATTAATAAACTGGCCAAACAGCTGCCATAGCGCTTCAACTTAAATCAAAATCTTATTCCTACAAATTGAAACTTTTTAGCTTTTTTTAATTTCATGTTTAAGTGGGATGACCTGTTATAGAAGATGACAAATCCTCAGATACATCCAGCTGAAGTGGTCCTTGGATCAGCTCGAAGGAATTAAAATAAACCTATTGGATATCAAAACAGAAAATTTGTTTGCAAATATCCAAATAAGCCAAGCTCTTGTGCTGAACTAAAATTTTTATTCATGCTGTTTGTCATGCAAGAGTCCCAACTTGTCATGTCAACCAATATTCTCTGACATTAATAAAAATCATCTCGAATTTCCTAATACTGAGAGAATTCCGTGTGATTATATTTGGTGAGTCAAAATGTGATCCTTGGTGAATATATTAATTATTACAGAGATAATAGAAAGTTTCTTTTCTCCAGCTCATAGGCGACCCAGATTTATCATATCACGTTCATCTTCATGTAAAGAAAAATCACCTAGGCAGGTCAAACTGCTGTCTTGGCATTTCAGTCTGAACTGCTAGAAGCTAAGACAAAACCTTTGGCTCCTCTTTAGAATCATGTGATATGAGACATCTCATGTCAACAAGAAGAAAACATTTTCAGGGCTTGCCATATCTTATAAGTGCAGCACCTTTAATCAATTTTTTCAAATAGATTGTGATTATATCTCAGCAGATGGCATGTTTTCCCCATCTTAAGTAAATAAGCATAATGGTGGCGGTTAACCCTAGTTCTGGTTGATTGATTTTACCTGTTAAATTGCTTTTTTGACATATTTTTAAACCCAGAGAATTGGTTCAATTTGAGAAGTGTGCTCATGTTTCAGTTACTGGCACAGCTATGTTATATTCTATATATCAGAAATTGTGTGTTATATTTTCTTGCAAATTAATCTAATTTCATTTTAATTATCTAGTGCACCGGCATTGTCTTCAAGAGGAACAACTAAAACATCAATTCCAACAGCGTCAGATGATATATCTTGAACAAGTTCCTGGAAAGCCTATACCAATGGTGAGCTTTCACAAAAGATTGATTTGGATGACAACTCAATTTTTGGTGTAGCAGCTGCTATTTTGAAATCTTTTATGCAGGTATAGCTTTCTGCAGTGATCTTCTTTACTTAGAATGCTTTTTATATTTTCTGCCCGATATGATTTAGGAGGCCTTGCATCTCATTATAAGAAATGAAAATCTGCCCCCTGACTTGTAATCAGTGCCTTTGCATCTGAAGCTGAGTTACCAAATAAACCCATTGGGTTGAGCAGGTCCATTTGCCTTCTAAAGTTTATGGCGTCTGATGCCATGGAATTGTAAATTGGTAGTTGCAGGGTTATTAATATGCTGTGATTTTTTATAGAATTATAAATAGTCAAACATAATTTTTATGCGTCCACTTTTCTCATGCTTACTCTCCAAGGTATCTAAAAAGAAAAAGGGTTTGGGGTTTTGTTGGGGGAGGTGAGGTGATATTCAGTGACATTTTGCATGGTGGCAGAGAAAGAGAGACCTAAACATGTATTTAGTTGTAACTTATGAGGGCTTAAATTCATTAGATGTAGCTCTAGAGTCTTGATTCAAGATGGACCATGTCTGTTAAAATTGAAATCAGAAAAAATGCATTTCTTGGTGGTGTAGATAAGTAACAACTCTATTGTGGATTACATGAAGTTAACTTTCAATTGATTGCAG
>CATIWM010187639.1:0-31606 GCA_949671775.1 Mallotus repandus
AATTATATATATGTGGATAAAAGCATAAGCATAATATTAATATAATTAAACATCTCATCATAGCTATGAGAGGTCATTAATTATTAAACACTTCCTTGAGACAAAAATTTAAGCCATGGATTTGGCCTTTGTGCTGTTTATTAATTAAATTAAAACACTAAATTAAAGTTTACACAATCGGCTATGAATAATTGAACCGACCATATGATACAACACATTAATTATTTGATTAATTTTTCATAAAATTAATTTAAAAGGGAGAGTAACTCGTGACTGCGCAGTATGATAAAGCAAAGTAAGTCTTAACTTGGCCACGCTCCTTTTGGCTGAAGTACATTCAAAACCGTAGATCACGTGTCCTTTAAATTTATCACCGTACACGTGGATTACTTTATTTCTTGTGAGCCCGCCTTCTACGGCAGCTTATACACGTGCTCCACAGGATTTCCGCCATTTGTCCGCTCCTTACTTAATATGTCCGAAGTCATATTGCTTGCATAGAAAAATATATACAATTAAGAAAAATTAATTTAAAGTTTTAACTAAATTAAATTAGATAAAAATTAATAATAATAATTATTATCATAATAATAAATTTTAAACTTTATACTTTAAAATATTATTACAAAAGAGAAAATTAAACTATTTTATTAGTAACAATCGCAATTGTATTTTTAAAATATGATGAATTTTTTATTTATCCATTGAAATGTTTTATTAATTATTTTATAAAATACAATTTCATGTTATAAATAGTTAATTATAAAAAATATTTATCTTATGATAATAGAAATAGATCAAAAATAAAATGCAACTATTTAGTATGAAATTTGTTAACAAGCATTATGAACCGGTAGAATTCAAAGAGTTTGTATTAATTACTAAATTAATGAAATAAATTATATGATAAATATGTTTTCCCGAGTCAAATATATACAAGATTTTTATTAATGAAAATTTTGATTGTTAAACTATTTTTGTTCGAGTAAAGACTAATTAGTTAGGAGTTTTCTTTTGTTGGTAATTAATTCAATTAATGATATAATTATATAAAAATTGAAGCAAAGTATTGTATTTGAAATGAGATGAATTTTTTAGTTAACAATTAAAATAAACTTAGCTAAATTTTTATTTTCCAAAAATGTGATAAAAGGAATTTCAAATGAAATGGGAAATTATTCATGGAAGATATATCATAAATAAAACAAAATTAATGAAATTAACACATTATTAATTTAAAAATATAGAAAAAAAGCGAAAAAAAAAAAAAAAAGTTTATCATGCATGGCAAGGGGAGATTAATTATTTGGAGTTGAAAATGAACCGAAATAGACTATTAAAAAAGATAATATACAAAGTTCAAAATTAAATAAAAAAACATGAAAATCCACTAAATGGAAAGGGGGGCAGTACTGACCTTAAAGTAGTGGAATGCCATGTGAATTATGGGTCCTATATAATGCCATGAGTGAGGTGACCTACTAGAAATACCTTTCCCCTTTAATTATGTATATATCATGCAGTTAATAAATATGCAAAAATTTTGATTATATTCTATAAGTCTATAGAATTCGAAAGGCTTTTTTTTTTCTTTCTTCTCTTTTTAGTAGATTAGTAATTTTTAAGGTGATTTTGGCCATTTTTAATCAAAAATTACTTTTTACTATTAAAATAAATAAATGAATTTAGATTGAGATTTATAACTTTACGTGTTTTTTAAGTTGATATTATGTTTTCTTTACTCATTAATATAGCTATGGAGATTTAAGATTTTGGTTGCGGATGGTGGCGATTTCTATTCTCTTTTATGGAGTTTTTTTAGTCTTTCATAAGTAGATGAAACTTGTCGATTTAAAGATTTAAATTTTATTATTTGTTACTCCTTAATAATAACACAGTAGTTTTATTCACTCTATAAAATTATAATGTATTTTTATAAGTTTTATTGTTCTATCTGAAATTGTAGATTTGGAATAGTACTCATTTAAACACTTTTATTTCCATATAATTATCTGTTTTAATGAAATGAAAATATCATTATTGACCAAAAAAATTTCTATCGAATTTAACTCGATTTTTCATCAATACAACATATATAACAAGATATTAACCATAGGTAAAAAACTTGTTTTTAAGCTACGAATGTGCTGAAAATTGAATGGTTAAATGAATTTTTTTTTTTACAGTATTAAAAGATTATGAGATCAATCTTCAATTTCAATATGAGTAAAAAAAAATTTTTTAAAAAAAAGAAAAAGATTTAAAAATTTTTAATTTTATTTTTTTTACATCTCTAAAATGTACATATTGCATTAAATTTTTGTTTGAAACATTAGTTCTTTTGCACTGTGAATATCATAATTTATCAATTGTGAGTGAATCTAAGTGACTGATGGTTCTTCACGTGGCATAAAACGCTAAAAAATCCTACTTAAACTTGTCTACACAAAAACAGACAAGAGCAAAAAACCGTAATTAATAGTGGAGAATTTGTTAACATCCATGGCAGCATGGAGTATCATTATTAGCAATTGAGTGCCTCTATAATGCTAATTGATGTTAATGGCAATAAATATTTATCTATCTCCTATAATATTTGAAGAGCTTTTTGAACCTTTCATAATTGTTTGCATCCTTTCAGAATATTTGAGCATAATTTTTAATTCTAAATTAGTCAAGAATACTTAAATAATTATCTTTTATTTGCTTAATTAATTTGTGACAAGAATTTAAATTCAAAATTTTACAAAAATTTATTAATAATATCATGTGCAATCTTTATGCCATACAATTATATTACGTTTTGTCATATATTAAAAATTAAAATTTCTAAATCAATAACCACGCGTGATAATCAGTTAGCAAAAATTGTTCTTGTTTAAGCAACATTTTTAATTCGAACTGTGGTATATGTTGTTGTATTAAATTAATTGTTAATAAATCTTTAATATTTTTCTAATTATATTTGAACTTGATCAGATTAATTAAAATTTAATAAATTTTACATAACAGTGGTTTAAATAAAAAAATATATAATGTACTAAGATATAGTATTTTATTTATTTATCATATTAAAGATACACATAAATTTCATGTCAAATAAATATAAAGAAGTTAAACTGAAATATGAATAGAAAAATAAATTTTAATAGAAGTCAATTAATTTTATACAAAATGAGTTTCAATTCCATATATACACAGTCATATATGTTTGAGCTAATCTCTTGAGACGTATAGAATTTTTACATACTATAGAAATTTAACAAATCGCGGGTAATATATATAATGTAATAAAAGTAGCCTAGCGGTCATTTTTTATGTTTTATATTATTAAAAAAACTAAAATTTTATTAATATTGGTAAATAATTATCAAAATGGAAATTTTATTTTTATTTTTATTTTTTGTCTAAACTACTGATATTAAGAGTTTATTAAATTTTAACTAATTCAATTTGATTCAGATATGATCATAAAAACAATAAAAATATTTTAATAACTATTTAATGTAATAACATATAACACGATTCAAATCCAAAATATCATTTAAAAATAATAATTTTTATCAATTCATCTAATAGTTGTTGGTAGGTTTTTTTTTAGACTATGCAAATCTTTTGCCTAATTAATTAATACTCAATTCAACTACTTGTATATATTGGTTATAGATTTTTTTCAACAAATTAGCAATATATACCATGATGAAAAAAACCAACATATAGTTAGCTTCTCGCAAAAAATAAGTAAATAAATAAAATCTATCGGTACCAAGTACGACCTAATATATATATATATATAATTAACTATATCTAACTTTTTTTCGTCCATATTTTTCTATTTGATATGGTGCATCTAATCAATCCAATTATATATACATATACGTGGAAGATTCAAATATTAGAGTTAGATACCACATCACTCAAAAAATATTCTCCTATTGGTTCAACTATTACAATAATAAAGAAACACATATATATATTTGAACTTTTATGTGTATTAAATTAACTGTTAATATTTTTTATTATTTTTATAATTTTATTTGAAATAAATTAAATAAATTAAAATTTAATAAATTTTAAGTGAAAATGATTTAAAAAAACTTTTATATTATGTAAAGGTAATTTTTGCTAAACCTTGTAGCCAATTATCTTGTGGTGCTCTTAATTTGTAGGGATGGACCTACATGACATCTCCAAAAAATCAAAAGAAAAAGGAAAGGACAATCTTTGATTTCAGATATTTGTGGGGCTTTTATGTACGACTACCAAACATTGTGGCAGGCCAAAAAGATTACATTTTGTAATAAATCAATTTATATATAAAAGTTTTTTTTTCCTGGTTATATGAATGGCTTATAATTAAGAAGAAGAAGAAGAGTATTTAATGTGTTAAAGAAATGATCCCCTACAATCCATGCCATGTGCCCTATCAACCTTCACATTTTTAGTGCATAAACATGCCTAATGTTTACTGTCTTGGATTAGGTAGGTATGTTTCTTTCCACTAGAGACACAGTCCATGCCAAGATTGCTGAGTTTTGCAAGAAGTTGTTTTCCTAGAATTTGTGCCTCAATTCTTTTTATTGTAGTCAAATTGTTATTCCCACCGATGTTATATTTTTTAGTTGGAATTTTATCAAAAATATTTTGTGGTCAATAAAGATTATTAAAAATATAAAACATTAATTTATATTTTAATTAATAAAAAATCAAATGATTAATTAGTATAATTTATATTATATTCAAACTTGAGGACCCCCATCAATTCTTTAAAGCTTTCAAATGGATTTTGTAACAAAATCTTAACCACCCATTTCAATGGAAAATGAAAATTACAAAAATTATGGTGTGCCATAATTTTATGAGCATGTATAAGAGGAGTAAGTTTCAAATTAGTGCATGGGTGGATTTAAGAGTCAAAGCAGAAAAAATAGACTGTGTGACATTAACATATGCGAGTCCCATCGACAAAAAAATACAATAAAATAGCAGCCACCACCAGAAAAGATGCCCTAAGACCATGTCATGAAAAATGGGCAACTGATCACGCAACTCCCAACGAAACTAACTATATTCTTATTAAAAAGAACAAGTTTAAGACACTTTGGTCATACTCAAAAAAAAAAAAAGCCCTACCACATGCATGCATGACATGATCATGAGACGAGAGCAAAATTAGGGCAAGAAAACTATATACATATGTCTAAACTTATAATATTTATTTATTTATTTGAGATTTAATACACCATTTAACTTCACCTTCACATGTTTTATCAGTTTACTCTTTTAATTTATACGTTCATCATTTTAATGTTTCAACCTATCAAAAATATCATTTATCCAATTTATAAAAGACCATTTAGACATTTTATGTAGTACGTAGCGTATTAATAAATCTTATTTTTTACACATTCAAATGACCATATGATCATTTTGTGAATTGAGGAAGTAGACTGATAAAAATATGAAGTGCAGAGGTTATACATGTAATAGACCACTTATTTGATATTTTCTAATAAATACATGAATTTCAATTATTTATTATATAAAATTTGATTATTTTAGAGTTTAAATTGAATAAATTTTATAAGAGAAATACATTTTTTGAACGTTTGTTTTTTATAGATAAAATTTGAAACTTTATTTAAAAATTTAAATCAGTAAATATTAGTTAATATTTTTAATTATGGTTTTTTTTTTCAAAAGGGGTGGGGAAGAGGTTAGGGATGATGATAATTGCTTAAAGTATGGCATGTGCTAGCTGTGGTTAAATTTGCTCCTAACAATGGCTGTTAAATATGGAGTTTGGAGGTCCAAAACGACAGATTAACTCAAATTTCAGCTAACTTAATGGCCATGTTTTAACTGACACAAACACAAGAAAATGAAACTTAACTTGTCAATTTGGTGGCTTTAATTAGTTTCAATAATAGTCAAATTAACTCATTTTTAATTAATTCAACAACTTAATTAATTAAATTAATTAATCTGATGTTAGGCCACACCATCAAGGTTCAATCTGAACAATCAAGTCAAGAATGCCCGGTTTGCTGGAGCCCATCATATTATTGAACACTTTTACATAGTTTTTATGATATTTTTATACAGTGTTTAATGTTGTAACAATGCCAACTTTGCCTGCAACTGCCACTGTCAGAATTTATCAAGAGAATTTTCAATTTAATTATTGGATTTAGTAGAAGCGTCATAACTAAAATAAAAAATAAAAAATTGTTGTTCCAATTTGCATTGGTTTTCTATTAAATAAGAATAGCAACTAACTTTCTTTTTTATAACAAGCAACTTCCTATATATTATAATAGGAAACTGCAACATAACTGAAAAAAAAATTATAATAATGCAATTCACATTTAAAAAAAATATAAAACTGAGCCATTGCAAACCAATTTTCTTTTAATTGCTGATATTTATACTTTATTAAATTTTAACTAATTTAGTTTAACAGTAAAATTTTTTAATTATTTAATTTGACACAATAATATACATCGACTTGGGGCATCGTTTAAGTGAAAATAACTCCTAATAGCTTATTTGAATGACTATTTAATTTTTATAAATAAAAATATATTGTGTAGCTTATAAAAAATAAAAATAATTTTAATAGATTTGTGCATCCGTGCAATCATTTAAAATTTTTTCATATAAAAAATTGATTATATTCAAGAATGTTAGTTCCATATTTAGTTTAATAGTCGCACTGAAATTATTTTCCACAACTGTAAAATTATAAATTTTTTAACCTATAAAACAAAAATTAATTTCACTTCTTATACTATATGCCAATTCAAATGCCTACCAATCCATAGAGACAAAAGCAATGACCCTAACTAAGCCAAAGAAGTATGGTCTGTTAGCATTTACTGAAACTAAAATCAATTAATGAAAATGGGTGCCACTGTATGTGACCTCGATGACCCCAAAAAAATCAAATTCAAAATACAAAGCCAATGAACAACAGTAGTGCCAATGCCATCACTTGAATGCCAATAAATTAATGCTATGAGCAAAGACAATATAATTGGACAAATAGCAAGGCAAAGGAAGAGAAATATGTATATATTTATTTCACTATCCCTGTATTTAGATTTTGAGGACCCAACCACTAAGTGTAATTGTGATTTTTTTTTCTTTTTTGGAAAGTTGCAAGTGTAATTGTGATTGGGACTTTGATTTTTGGTGTTATTTGATACACTCAACTTATTGTTGGACACATCACACATGGAGTAGGTAATCTCCTATCTCCTTTGCATGTGATTTGTATTTATTTATTGATAATTCCCCCCCTCTTTCAGCATGGTTGGATTGTTTACTCAAATGAGTCAATGACGCCAACATTTCTTGTTTTTTTTACCAAAGTAAATATTTCATTCAACTAGAAAAAAACAGTTACAATTAGCTGGGTCAGCATATTGTGAGTGGCCAACACAATAACGCTCTTACAAAGGTATGCACCAGTGCTATGGTATAGTCTATGAAACACATTTTGGAAAGATCTCTGAATTGTTGAAAATTGAAGGGTGGCGAAACGGCAGTAGCAATAGCAGCTGCATAAGAATATTTGCCTTGAAATTAAAAAATTTGTTTGATCTGTCGTGAATGAAAGAAGCAGTTCAGATATTGAAGTAGCAACAAGAAGGATAAGTAGAAAAAGATCATCCTTCGGATTGATCCATTGAACTATCGGAGATATTGATCACCTTCCATCTCAGTATATTTGCAGAGCCTTGTTTCAATAGGAAGCCGATGAAGTTGGAATAAGCTGACACCCATCCGAGACCAAACTTTAGTGGCCATTGAAACAACAGCTATCTCAGCAAAATAGAAGGCAACGACTAGGCCAAACCCTCTGCACCAAAATATAAAAAAATAAAAAGTGGTTGATATGCCTAACCTCTTGCCCCATAAGCTATCACAAAACAAACTATCGCAACATAAACTATAAATACACACCAGCATGCCTAACCGGCTGCTCCAAAATATATACAACAAAACTATGACATCATATTAGTTAATATAAAAAGGGACAGATTACTAGTGAAAAACCAACATCCAACCCTCTTAACAATGGAAGAATATCAAAACGGAGACGATGTTACTGTGCCTAACCTGATTCAATGGAACTGAGTTGAAATATTACTAAACACATTAAGCTCAATTTTAATAAACACTTTAAAGGTAGTTTAAATGGTAAAAGATATGAACATCCTATTCAGGAGATCAGTAACCGAACTCCCCACACTCTATCTCCTCCCATTATAGTGTTGAAATTTAACAGATTGACCTAGTTGTAAAAAAAAAAAAAAACACTTTAAAATATATGTACTAGTGTAATTTAATTATTCATATAAAAAAAATGAGAGATTTTTACCTATATTAGGTGTGTTACACCTTCAGATAAGATTTTGTGATACATAAATTAAGTGATTTATATTTGGTCATTGAAAATGAGATACATGTATTTTTATTATAAATCTCATCATTGGGTGTAATACACCCAATATAGATAAGAATTTTTCTAAAAAAAATTTATCTCTTAACTATGTGAAAAGTCGAAAATATAATTTCAATAGTTCACTGGCTTGTAATATATCTAAAAGTGAGATTTCAAATTTTGATTGGGAATATAAAGAATTTAAATTTTCATACTATTATTATATCTAAAATTTAGAAAACAAATTATATATGTTCATATTACTAAATTTTCATTAATTGCCTTCAAAGTATCTTTCCAATGGAATTCTTTGAATTTAGACACTGATTTCTATTTTCATTTCAATGTCTATTTTCATTCCCATTAAGATGTACTAAATGTATTAAATATATACTACTTCCTAATTAATGCATAAACTTGTAGCAAGAGGATAAACGTATGGTGTAGTGGCATTGTGTTTTGGCATAGAATTTGGATGATCAAATTCGATCCTCTGCTCTCCTCCTTCCCCGTACTAGTAAGACTAATACATTAACTATCCATACTAAGGTAAACAAAAAAAAAAAGATATAATTTTAATAAAACCAAGCAGTACTCGTATTCAATCTTTCATTTTTTTTAAGTACAATACATAAAAAAAGAAGAAGAAGTTATTGGAGCCTCATGACCCATTAAAAATAAAAACTTCGGCCACGGCCATGACCCATGAGCAACATCGGGGGTACTAACAGGCTGCATCTTGTCGTACACTTTATAAAGAGTGGCCTATTACCTGCCCAAAGTCGGACCTGGATTTGAAACGTGGTTGTTATTAACATCATAAAATCTGGGTTGTGTTGTTCAAAAATAAATAAATAAATAAAATGTGGGTTGTGACCTACTGACCATTTTCAATTTTGAGAAAAGGAAAAAAAAAAGGTTGGGGGTTAAGGCCCTTCAAGAGGTGAATTGGGCACAAAGCTAAGAATTTTTGGGTTGGGTTGATTTATGTTATTGAAATTTGGGCTGGCTCTCAAAATTTGCATGGACACATACAAGAGCAAATAAGTAGATCATTAATGTACTAGGACTATGATTTTGTGAATACAAGCCATGCATAAATGGATTTAGTATCATCAGGATGGAACTGAAGCAGATAGTTGTTAGTAACTAGAATTTTAAAAACTATTTTATAAACCACTATTAAATGTGGGTTTTACAAGTTTAGTTAGGAGCAGAAAAATTAAACTCAGATATGCTCCCTTATAAGAACAAAGACTCTTGCCACTTGAGTTACACCTCAAGTGTCAAGCCATGTGTAATTAAGATATGAGGCTTGAGTTTTTTTTTTTTTCGCTAATTGAAATGATTTAATTTTTTATTATAAGAACAAAGCGTAAGAGAAGTGGCTAATTAAAACCTATTCTTTATATTTAGATGTCCATACTTTTCACTAAGTGCTACTCATGGGACAAATTTAAGTTTAAATTTAGGGATTATGTGTTTTGTGAATTTTTGGTGTATATAGTTACTTTTAGCAGTAAAAAGATGATGATAATGATGGATTAATTAATTTATTAGTGATTTCGAAAAATCACATTTTATATTTTTATTTTTATTAAAAATTGAAAACAACGTTGTTCCATTTTCAAGAAAAGATTTTTATGTATTATTCATTCGTTCATAATCAGCGTTTAAAAAATAAATTTTTTTATAGTTTATGAGTTAATATATAAATAAAAAAATATATTTATGACTTCAAATTAACTGTTATTTGAATTTGACTTAATAATATTATTGGAGTCAAGTGCTTAAAAAGGGAATAGTAAAGTAGAGTCGCACATTAGCAGTAGATGAGGCCAAAGCAGAAGAGTCCATCCATTGATGCATCCATTGGTGGTTTCAAATCTCAACTCTTGGAACTTGACAAAATATGTAAGTGGGTTGCTTCGTTGCATCCTTTGTCTTCTTCTTCCCCTCTTATCCTTATGAGAGTAGAGTAGGTAGACCCACTCCTCAACATGCAACACATGCCACTAGACTAGAGGAACAACTCTGTTTCAGTTCTTATACATGGACCTTCATCCATGTTACAATATGAACCAAAAATTATTATGTGTGAGAAAAAAAAAATGTGCATCTTTTTTATTTTACGGCAAATGTCTTATTTTTTTTTGCACATATTCATTACTCTTCACCTACATATCCATTGAAAAATTAATGAACATATAAGTGAATATCAATGAATATACTTCATATTCATTTATTTTTAACTACAGATTCATTGATGTTCACCTTAAAATTCATTAACTTTTGTCTTGAAATTGATGGTGTCACCGTATATGAGAAAAAAAAAAGTGCGCATCTTTTTTATTTTCCGTCAAATATCTTTTTTTTTTTGCGAATATTCATTACTTTTCACCTATATATTTATTAAAAAATCAATAAACATATAAGTAAATATAAATGAATATACTGCAAATTCATTTATCTTCCTTAAAATATTCATTAATTTTCACTTGTAGATTCATTGATCTACACCTCTAATTTCAGATCATATATCAATGAATCTCTAGGCTTAAATCCATATATTTTTTCAAAGGTGAAAATGACCCTGCTGAACTAATGAATTTGTAGTTAACACTTGATGAATCTGTAGGCTTAAATCAATGAATCTTTAGGCTTAAATCTTTCTAATTCAATAAGTTTTTCTTGCATCTTCTTTAACTAATTCTATTGGTTCTTTTTAGCTTGTTTACCCATCATTCATCCAAACATCTGTAAATCAATGTAGTCAATGAATTAATAAATTTGTAGTTAACGCTTGATGAATCTGTAGGTTAAAATCAATGTATTTTTTCAAAAGTGAAAGTGACCCTGCTGAACTAATGAATTTGTAGTTAATGCTTGATGAATCTGTAAGCTTAAATCAATGAATTTCTAGGCTTAAATCAATGTATTTTCTCAAAGGTGAAAGTGACCCTGCTAAACTAATGAATTTGTAGTTAACGCTTGATGAATCTGTAGGCTTAAATTAATGTATTTTCTCAAAGGTTAATGACACTGGTAAAGTCAATGAACTAATGAATAAAAAGATACTGCTATGACTTCGAGTTTCATATAACACTTCTCTTGTATGTATTGTTGTTAATCCAGTTATTCAGAACAAGGAATTCATATATGTGATGTGCAGTATTATACTCTTTGTTTAGTTAGAATTTACTTTTTTTTTTGCTTGAAATAATGTAGTTCAGTAAGGAAAAATGCATTCGTGCATATGAGCTATGTTGCTCTAGCTCTTCACTTTTTAACATATGTGAATATTGTTTATAATTCCCAATTACAATGAATGCTTCATCTGAAGAGATGGATTGCATATGGGAATTTGCCACTTACAAGGATTTGAAAGTGATCTTGGCACCAAAATCCTGGTTGGTTTTGAGGATTAAAGGGTCACAGCTTCGCCAATATTTCATGAGGAAATGCAAGCACAGTCCAAATGGGTTATTCTCATATCCGACTGATGTGAATGGAACTTGTTATTCAATGCACTAGGTGTTAGAAGCCCACCGAAATTCATGGCATGTCCTGCTAGATGCAACTGCACAACACTTGTGGTGGGGATGGACAGGATGAACCTTGCACTCCATAGGCTTGACTTTGTGCTGTGTAGTCCTAATAATACACCTGTTAATCCTTCAAACATCACTTGTCTTCTTGCTAGGAAGAAATCTTTTTAATACTTCAAAAAGAGAGAAGAGACATGCAGAAGAAGAGGTAGAAGAAGAAGATAAAAGATGCGTGAAAAAAAAAAAACAAAAAAACCAAAACGTTAAAAAAATAAAACGCAGCTTTGCACGCGTGATGGATCCCTGGTCCATATTGCATCATGGACAGGGATCCATGATATAATTTGCGCTCTGTTTCTTCTTCACAATATGCTACAATTATTCATATTTTTATGTGCAATCACATAGAATTATGTAATCTAAAAAGCATAGTCATTCATATTAGAATGCGGTTTTTTTTAAATTAGATAAAAATTAATTTATAGATTAAATTTCATATTTTATAATATTTTTACTATTATTTTAAAAAATAACATTAAATCACTTTTCTATTGACTATCCCTAACATTTTAATTAGATATTGCTATCATTTTAAATATTCAATAAAATTTTTAAAATTTTAAATTTTAGTCTCACTAAAACTCTTTTTATCTTTTTTCAGCTGAAAAATCATTATATTAGCTGATTGGGAATTATTCATCCTCCAAACTATTAAAAAATTAATTTTATAGATATTTAAACTTGTAAAATCTAATCTATTTTGTAACAACTTATAAATAAATATTTGATAAAAATAATAATAATTGATTAATGACTTATAAAAGTGCTAGCAAGGTTAAAAGAAAAATTGAGTCTAGCACGCCTAAAATAGATAGTATAACATTTCATAAGATAAATAGTATAATATTTTATCACAGGTCAAAATATTTAATTAAAAGTAGAGTTGATCACTTATCTTCTAATTCTCTCATTTTAAGCTAAAAGAATTAATCATTTAGGCTATTTGTTAAAAAATAAAAAATTTAATGTGACTTGTGAGTCTTGCTAAAAAGAAAAAAGACTATGTAATTGACCCAAGTAACCGACTGATGTGATGACACAGGCGCGTAAGCGATTTGGCCTACCACACTACAAAGTTACTACAGCAATTGGAAGCATAAAAATTGCATCTTTTAGTTGTTTCTGTTTCCTTTTTTTCTTCACAGAATAATAGATGGATATGTGCCATGTTCATTATGCCCTTTTTTAGTCCAGCAAAAGTTGGTCCTTTTTAATTCCATGTGCCAACACAAACCTCCAAAAAAACACCAATACCCAATAACATTACAGCACCATTGTAACTAACATTTGTTGTTGTTGTTGTTGTTGTTGAACTTTCTAGCCTTCTCTTTTTCTATTCTCTTCTGGGTGAGTTTCAGTTAATTGTTTCTATCTCTTTCTCTGCACTTATCATCAGTTCTTGCTTCTTTTTTTTTGACCTTTTTCTTGATTTGGGTTGGATTATATTTTCTGGAATTTAACTTTATCGTTTTCTTGAATTGGTTAGGATTTTGCATGCTTATGACATATATGTGATCTGGGTTGCTTCTTGTTTTATGAATTTGCATGCAAAGATTGATTTTTTTTTTCCCCTTTTAATTCAAACCACGGACATGGTCTTTGTTGGAGTGGGTATCTGGGAATTTTTTTGACATGAAGTGGTGTTTTTTTAGGCTTTGCTTTGATAGGGTTTCACTGTTCTAATTTCTTAGATTTGAGGGGTGATTATTGCTTTGGACATTACAAGCTGTAGTATCTTTTATACATGAACAAGCATTTATCGTTGTGTTGATTAGTTGTATGAATTATCTGTTATGATTAGTTGTATGAACTAGGAGGAGTTTACGAATAGTTGTATGAACTATAAGGATTTATCTGTTTTGATTAGTAGTATGAATTACTGTATATAGGGTGTGATTTTATTATTTACTAATCAATTGTTGATGTTGTTTGCTGATGTGATATTTGCTATCCTTTGGCACTAGATTAGTCTTTAATGAATCAACGAAATAGAAGTTGGGATTGCTGGTTATTTTTTTTTATTTTTTTGATTTTTTTTAATAGCACAATGGATTTTGATTTGTGTCCTTGTGAACTCGCATGCATGAATTCATCCCACTTCCTGAAATCAAGTTTGGTTCTAGGTAACCAATGCTATTTTGCTATTTCTTGCATAACTCTACTCTGTTACAAGTGTCAATATATGGTAAATGTTCATAAATAATCAGTTCATGCCTCAGTTCAAATTGAAAGGACGAGAATTGCTGCTTTTAAACCTCATCCTGGAGTCGGCAGGTTTGCTTTTGGTTTGATCAGGACAATGGTTACACAGCCTTAATATTTCCAAAATAAAGAGGTCTTGTGGACTTTTATCTTTTCAATCTATCAGTAGCATTCTATGAATCCGTCCTTGCATTGGTATATGCATTCTGGTTTCTCTGCTTCATGTCTTGACAAGTTGTCATGAAAATAGCTATCTTATTGTTGTTCTTGGCTGTTGAAAAGGTATTCAGAATCTGAATTTGAGATTTGATGAAGAATGCCAATTCATCCTTTGATGATTCAGTGGCGTACATCGGCATATTCTATTCTATTCAAGGACAGTTATGAGATAATTTGAAGTTAAGGTGAAAGCTGCCCAACTCTTCAAACAACCAGAAATACCCTGAGACTAGTGCTAATTAAGTCATGCAGTTCTATCACCATCCGTACTCTCTTGATAGTCAGAAAGTGAGGATTGCTCTGGAAGAAAAGGGCATCGACTACACATCACACCATGTCAATCCTATAACAGGCAAGAATATGGATGCCTCATTCTTTAGGATAAATCCAAGTGCAAACCTCCCTGTTTTCCAGAATGGCACCCACATCATTTTCGACACCATTGAGATAATACTGTATGTCTAATTCTTTTTTCTCTCCCTTCATTGTTGCTGAGAATGTATGAATTATTAGTTTCGGAATAAATTTTGAACTTGAGTGGTACATGATGAATGAATAGTCATTTCTCCTTGAATGTTCAATCATGCTAGGACGCTCATGCCCTGTCAGAACTATTCTTGCATTGTATCCGTGTCATTTGAGTTTTAAGAGCACCCTTAATTGAAAATGTTTTATGAATATACATTATCTTGGAAAAGGGAGGATTGTTTTAAGTGAATGAAATTCGCAGGTACATTGAACGAATTGCTGTTGTCTCAACGGCCGCTGACGAGTCTTCCTTCAGTAGCAGAGAAGTTGTTGAATGGATGCACAAGATACAAGAGTGGAAACCCAAATACTTCACACTTTCTCATATTCCTGAGAAGTACCGCTGCACTGTTTCCAAATTCATAAGGCGAGTGGTGATAGCTCGGATGGCTGAATCCCCTGATCTAGCAAGTGCTTACCATCGTAAGCTAAAGGAAGCATATGCAACTGAAGACAAGTTGAAAAACCAAGAAGTTTTGAAGCGAAGCAAAGATCATCTTATTGGACTTCTTGATGAAGTTGAAACCAAATTGAATGAAACATCATATTTAAATGGGGAAGAGTTCTCAATGGCGGATGCAATGCTGATCCCAGTGCTAGCGCGCTTAGTACTCCTAAATTTGGAAGACGAATATATAAATAATAGGCCGAATATTGCCAAGTACTGGATTTTGGTGCAACAGAGACCAAGCTATAGGAAGGTGATAGGCAAGTATTTCAGTGGATGGAGAAAATACAAAACATTAATAAAAACCTGGTGTTTTGTTCGAATTCGAAGTTTGTTGAGGAAATACTGATGGAAAGCATATATTCAAGACAACGTGAGGCTGTGTATTAGGAAGATTTTGTACAACCAATAAAATCCGAAAAGAAATGTAACAAAATGTATACAAGTTTTTTTTCCCCTAATTCTTTCTTCCCATTGGTTTAATTGTTTTATTTATTCAGTTGAAGAAAGAGTTGAATCTGTACATGGCCATGCATTTTAGGACCAAACCAACTTTATTTCTGACTTATTTTCAGTGGTTTGTTTTCTTAAGGCAGTCATTTCATGTTAAATGATTACCTAATGACCACCTATTAGATGCCAATTTATTTCAATTTTATGAAGAATTCTATACAGGATCCTGTGTATTGCTTGACTGCTTGTGTAGGGAGAACTGGTTAGAATTCTGCTTTCAATGTCAACAGCTGGATATTGCACTCGATTTAATGAGCAATTCAACATGGTACTCTCTTTATTTTAATTCAAGTAAAGTTTTTAATAATGCATTTGCAAACCAATATATCAAAGGAGGCTTTCATGGATCTCACAACACTAGATTTTATATTTCATCTTCTAAATGTACTCTTAACAATTTTGTTCTAAGGTACACAATAAAATTTTTGAACTACTAGCTTTCCAGAATTTATAAAAGGAAGAGAGAACACAGTACTTGAAGAACTTTCTCTTCTCAGACTGACGTAAATGATCAATGCGCTGTCTCTCATGCAACCACTACTAAATTTCTGCATAGTTTATGATCTTGATTTTATTTTCGCAAAATTGGGACAGAAACTTGATTCTGATAATAAATCATCACCACATAAATTGTATCCTTTGATTCATTAAATTTCAAAACATGCATCGTTGAGTGGATCAACAGATTTAGCTCATTTCAGCAAGCTACTGAGAGGATCCAAACTACCATTGATATGATCGCCAAATAGCAAATTTGCAAAATCCTTATCTAAAAGAAAAAACATACAAAATATTGTTGAAAAAACACAATCTTACACCTTCCAATCATCAAGATTTTCATTTCTTTTTCAACAGAAGATATCATTAGAAACAGTCAGTTGCTCATTCCACTGATCATAAATAACGAGTCTTGTATGACAAAATGATACATGAACAGAAGTACCTACCTCTTCGAGGTGTGTTAACAGATGGAATAAATCGAAGGGAACAAAGTGCCAAATTTCAGTATGATTTGCTCCACTTACAGCATAAGGATTCAGAGTTTTGGGGACAAGAATTCTGAAATTGAATGAATTTTTTCCATTGAAAATCCTGAAAAAAGAAAGAATTGAGAATACATTGAAGTATGGAAGAAAATCCAGTAAAGAGAATTTCCTAAAAAGCAATGATCACTATGAACTGTTTTGCTGATTAATGCAATTGCCAGCTTTCTCCACTCTACAGCTTACATCTTGTGAAAAGTATTAACTTTTGGGTTCATTTGTTACATTCCCTACATCAGGACTGCAAATACCACCTTTTGGGTTATTTCCCAAGTGTCCCCACCCATCCATTTTGCGTATCCATGGAGGTACTTTATTCCACTTTTGCTGCCTAAAGTACCTCCTTCCCAGATCTTGTGAGTATGCCCTAGCTCGCTTGAATGTTTGATAGCTATTTTCACTAGAAAAATCCATATCTGATTGAGTAGCACCAGTTGTGCTAGAATTTTTTTCAGTTGGATAACAAGTAGCAGGATCTTGTCTGCTTTGTTGGCCTTCTGTTGTTTCATTGATGACCATAGAGTTAGCAGCAGAAGAAGATGAAGTTTCATTCCTATGATGAGGAAATGGAGGCAATGGCGGGAAAGGATGGAAAGGCATGCCTGGAGCAATAGCCCAACTCTCCACATTTCCATCCTGAGGCAACCCGAACTGCTGCAGAATAGATAATGGAATTCCATAAGATACAGACAAGCGGGAGATAAATTTCCTCTGTGGATTTCCAACAACTGTACCAACTGGGATCAAACAACCATTTTGTCGAGGGAGATCAGGAATGGTTGATGAAGCATTAGGTGAAACCAGAGAGGGGTCAAGGGAAGATGAGAACCCAGGTGGAACATCACTTTGAATGTGCTGCCTTCCAATGTCAGCACAGTTAGCTTCAACTAGTCTCTGGTAATTGTGAACACAATGAGGGCAACCACTGTTCTCTCTGCTTCCTTTGTCTATGTTATCTGATATTCCCTTACCTATGTCTGGCGGAAGGCTATGTCCAGACTGTTGAAGCAACCCAGATTGAATCCTCTGTTCATCATGCTGATGAGACATTGGAGATGGTTTTTCCTCTGCTGGTTGATCCCATCGACTTTTACGTTTGCGAGTTTTTGTACCACCACCAGCACAAGGTGAAGAGCAGCCCTCATGAACAGTACTGTCCACTAAAGCTGTTGCAACCTTAGGTTGCATGCTACCATCTATTAATTCTATAGGCCTTCCAGTCAGATCATGCAAATGAATGTCTGAAGCTGACGCCCTGTTGCATATTAAACCCCTGTGAAAGTTCATCCTTCCATCATCTCTATCCATATAGCTATATTTTCTGCCATGCCGAGGAAACCATCTGTCTCGGAAACTCCTTGCAATTTGATGAACCTGTTCATTGCAAAATAAACTTGCTAAAAATTGAGTTTTCATATGCACAAATGAGTCACTGCTAGACTACAATCATTGATTTTGCATTCTAAATTCAAAACTCCTCTCAATCTCAAAGAGTTTCGTCCTCTTTATCTTAGTTGCTCTCCACTTGGTTATGAAAGTTTAATGCAAAACTACAAAGCTGTTCAGAAGTGCTCCCATCATAGGATGGAAACTGTTTGTGAACATTAAACGCCAAATCAAGGCCAATAAAAGGAATTTTTAAAGATAATTTGAATTGTGAGTGCAATAATAATGAATTATTGAAGAGTTGACCGTTCAAAGAGGACAAATACATCGGGACAGATGGAGTACATCAAAACAGATGCTTTTTAGATTAAAATTAACTGTTAAATGGTCAAAGTTTTAAGAAGATACCTGTTTGTCACTGTGCTCAGTCAAGGACAACATGGATTTCCTAAAGCTGCACAAGTCAAACGTCTCGGTAACATATACAATAGCATCAATACAAGATAAGAAAAACCATCATTTTTAGGTAGGAAGTGAACAATAGAAAAAAATCATCTCATGGTCAGTCAGATGAACCTCCTACGTTATCTTGCTTTTAGATTAAAAAAAAAAAAAAAAAAAAAAAAACCATGAGATGTGCCTATGATGTTCTATTTTTCTACATGATAAAATATCTTAATTCTTCTCTTTCCTCGTCAATTCCACAAGATCTACATCCCAACCTAAGAAAAGAAAACCATGGCAAAAGTAATCCAAAAATACAATCTATATGAATTCTAGTAGAGAAAATCATGCACAACAAAGAACCATATGGTCATAGGAGAAAATGGAAACAGAAAGAACACCTTAATATATACTAAAAGGAGGTGAGCTCCCATTCTAAAAACTACTTAATTAATTTATAGTTTCCATTTTATCTTAGCTATTGAATTAATATATTTCAATGAGTTTATTTTATTTGGACTTTTAAATAATTAAATAAAATATATATTAATTTGCAGTCTGCTCAAATGCGTGGAGTCACACTAGTTTATCGATAATGTAGAGACAAGTTCACTAATAAAAACCAGATGTTATACCAACCTCTCCATTCCAGGACAAGGTGGACCTCCATAAATATGTTCTGATGTAAGAATTTCCCTTGCTGCCAAATACTCTAAAACCTGCAGAGAATCAGTTAGTATCTTGCCGTTATCATTATATCCTGAACATTTTCTCAAATATTTACTTATGAAGTTCTGGACAAACAGTCTTCATGAAATAAATTAAGCTGCAGGCACTGTGTTGATAATGAAAAGTAATGTCTGCTTAAAATGAATTTATAGGTGGAAAAAAGAAAATAATTTGAAAGGACTCTTCCAATTTCATTTACCCAAACCCCACCCCACCCCCCAAAAAAAATTCCAAAGGAGCAAGACATTGTATTGATCTAATACAAGAAAGACTTGGAAATAAAAAAGTTCATATGACATGTTAAATTTCCAAATCCCCCCCAATGTATAAAACATAAAATTTCAACCATGATTTTAACATTAAATAACAAGGAATTTGCTTGTCAAAAAGAAAACGAGAGAAAAAAAAGCTTATCTTGCATATACTGAACTTTCTTTGTCAGGCAAATGATTTCTTACTTGTGTAGCTAACAAGAGTGTTGTGTTTAACATGTAATTCAACTTCTAATATTATCCTAACTGCACATTTAAGTTAATATTGAGGGGAAAACTTGCAGAAACTGAAGATTGGGCTTTTTAGCAAATTTAGGCAATGATCATAAATAATCAGCATCATGGGAGTAATGGAGTTCCAAGTGTGCACACCTTCAGAAGCTTTCGGAGGATTGGTGTCTTTTTAAAGTCACTTCGATACTGCTTCAACATGTTGTGAAGCATCCGCAAACCTGAACATTTAGTGAGCGATAGTCATCCTTCATGTAAATGATGGCACAAAAACAATGGTTTTGCTCATTCCATGACGTGCATAAACAAAATTGCATGTTGTGCAACAACAGAGGAAGCCTTTACCGTTTTTGTTAATTATATCAATTAGCACCACTCGTGATTTAGTTTTTAGAAGAGCATCAAGTATCATTGAAAGATCTCTATTACTGCAAAATGAAAACAAGTAGAAAAAGATAAAATGTTAAACGTATACCTCAAAATAGATGGCAACAACATACCAAAATCTCGATGGGAGGTGATGTTCAATATCATACAACAGCAAATGACAGTAGCAAATCCAAAATTACCTCTGAATTGCTTCACCGTTTCCACTAGCACCAGCTGCAGTAAGAAGCAAAAACTTCAAGTAACCTTTAGCAGCATCCTGCAAAAAAAAAAAAAAAGAACATAAATGAAAATGCATGAACATAGACAAATATCAAGTCAAAAAAAAAAAAAAAAAAACTGATGGACTCAACATCAGCAAGCTAACGAGGATATGATGTTTCTGAGTACAGAAGCATGCATCAAATTAACAATCTTGATCACGTACTTCGAAATCCAGACAAAGATTGCAAATGTAAAAGCTAAAACCAAGAAGAAAGGAAGATATAGAGATAGATGTTAAAAATCACAAGACAAACAGCATCCTAGATCTTTTGCTGTTTTGAAGCTAATAAATCTATATCAATCACAGAATAGCCAAAAATACAAACACACACAAGCCTCAACTAGTTGCTTACTTTTCGTTTGCTTATCCCACCATCAGTATCCAACAACTCATTAAGCTTCCCCTCAACTGCAAATATCAAATGCATTTAGCATCAAATATTGCATATAACATTGTCTATTTGTAAAATGAGATACAGGTAAATTCCAACCTGCTTCAAAACGGCCATTAGTAGTACCATCCATTAATTTTTTGGGTTTAACAGACAACACCTGAGATTTGTAGGCCATTGTCTGAACTTTATTAACATTCAGAGGATTGCCAGTAAGCTTTCCTTTCTTAGCACCAGACTCATGTGAAGTTTTGATAAGAAAACGTGATTTCACAAAAACCCGCTTTTCCTCTGCTGCAGCAGCCTTGGGCTTCCTGTTAGCAACCACGTCATCAGATGATGATTTGCTGAGCATTGTAGCTGAAGAGGTCTCCAACCTTTGAATCTCTTCAATCGAAATCTCTTGCTTAACAACTGGTGAGAATTCAACTGTTGCATCATCTGCCCGCTGGCTTGAAGATGAAAAACATTCCTTTACATCATCCATTTCCAATTTGCTGTGTGATTGAGAAATGGCAGAAGTATATGGGTTCACAGAATCCCCAACTCTCGTGGCAATCTCCATTTTCCCAGCAGCTAAATTATCCATTTTATCTCTATCATTAGAAATACTCTCAGCAACTTGCAGTTCTACATCGTCAAAGGATCTAGTTCTAGATGCTGTATTCTTCATTTTATCTCGAGCTTCCTCAACTTCAAGCATCACTGGTTCAAGAAATTCTTCATCTGAATCAACTTGATCAATTACCTCAGCGTTTGTTGGGCCACCAATATAACCTCGACATTGAGATGAAGCACAGTAACATTTTTTTGCAGCAGCCCCACACACTCTCACATAATTGTAGTCAAATGTCAACTCTTCACCCTGAGCAAAACCATATTTATAGAATGACAAACAATAATAAAGCAAGTATATTAAAGGCATAAGAGAAACTTATTACAAGAATTTTGGTCACTGCAAGAAAATCAATCTCAGAAGCATCAGAACCATGTTCGTGACATTAAAAGCATAATGAAATTTTGTTTCAAATGGTTCGTTGTTGTCATAGATTTATCTTCCAACAAACACGTCACTAAAAACTCTTAATGTACATTAACTTTTTTCAGGTTCCTTTCAGGTCCATACTACACATATATTCCACAGGGTACATGCTGGATGACAAAGGCTTGACATTCTGCCTCAAAGATCCCAAGTTCTAAACCTATAGGAGGTTAACAGTGAGGAGGCATGCTGAACAGTGAGGAGGTTTACATAATGAAGGAATGAAGAGAAACCCAAGGCTCAGAGAACCAAAAATAACAAACCAAAATAAAGAGAGAGGGGAAAAAACATGTATAACAGCTGCAACAAGCAGAGTTTGTATGTGAAAGTCACATGGTAAAGCATAAAGACTATTAATGCCAGAAAAGAGCAAAGAGCATACAGACTATGCTTACAGAGTTTCGTTTTGTTCTCTAACCAAAACAACAAACTAGATATGAACTACACTATCAGATGATCAAATCCATGAGGAAAAAAAAAGCAAGGAATGGATACTGAGCAGCAAACCAATTTGCAATTATGTTGTAAACTGCAGTAAAAAAGTATACTTTTGAAAGAAACAAAAATATTTAGTTAATCTTTCCAGCAAAAGGTTCAGCAACAATGTTGTTTTCCCTAGAGGAGAAGCTTAAGCATAAAGGTGATAGTCTTCTGTTAGTCCCATCTAAGGCTGCTGACATGATCAATAAATTCAGTGCTAAAGTGAGGGACTAACAGATGTTAAAAACATCAACCCCTCAGCACCAAATGTGAGCTGACTCCTTTCATTATATTCCATACTTAAAATGTAAAAATCACCAAATCCTCACAATGAGCAAAGCAATTCAACTGCATGACCCCCAGCTCATCACTGCAAACCATACTATGTTTTTTGTCATGTTTAATCAGAGAAAAAGACATAGATGTTTTTCATTCCTTCTATCCCCCAACCCAAAAAAAAAAAGAAAGTACCAAAAAAAAAAAATCAATTCCAGCACTTCTCTATCATAAGCTTGGTGGAATGAGAAGATCAGATATGCAGCTTCCAGTAAGTCAAAATAAAGAAATAAAGAGAAAAAATTAAACCTATGCAGAAATGTCATATAAAAGTACAATATGAAGATAAAGTGTGAACATACCTTCTTAATATCCCTTAATGCAAATAACCCAATGCAAATTTCTCCATTGACCACCCACTGTTCATAAATTTCAACAATACAGCACAATTTAAATAGAAAGTAAAGTTCATGAAAATTAAAGCTGAAGCAACAAGCAACAAAACAAAAACATGAATAGACGCTCAGTATCATGAATGGTATTTGACTGACCTAAAATAATATCCATAAGTCCTTCAAGGAAATTCAGCTCTCGCTTCAAGTTGTTGAAGCAAGTAACTAAAGACAAAAAGAAAGTAACCTAATAGGAACATCCTTATAAACCTTTCTCTTTTGTCTTCCTTGTTCTTTTTCTCTTTTTCTTTCTTTTTTCCAGGAAATAAAAATGTTTCCAGGGAATAAAAATGTTTCCAGGAAATAAAAATGTGAAGAGACAGAAAAGGCATGGTAGACAAGAAGTGAAATAGAAACTATATTTCAGCACGGAAAGAAAATATTTTCTTCAAACAGCAATACAAAAAGTGAAAGTAGATCAAACAAAAGCTCCTCTCAAAGCTTGAGAATGCAGAATTACAACAAAATATACACCAGGAAGTTCATGCATTATTCCGATGCAAGCATGTAAAGCAATTACCTTTTCAGTACGGCAATTAGGATCACAACTGTGATTGATAAAACGTCCCAAATTTCCTTTTGCACAAGCATCTATAACCTGAAAATATGGAAAACAAGAATATCATAGAAAATAAGCATCTGAAGGTGAAGAAGCTATCACAAGAAATTTCCAAATTTTACCATAGAACTTTAAACCAACAAAATGAGAAGAAGAAGAAACTAGAAATAGAAGATTGGATTCAAACCTCACTACCACTTAATGTCATGAAGTAGAAATGCTTATGACCCTTAAAAGCATACTCTCTCTGCCGCTCCTCATAAGTATGCATATCAAGCACCTGATTCACCGTTTATTAGAAATCTTAATAACAAAGAATTACATGCCGAGGATACTTGTGGAAATATGTCCATTCACACATGTAAGTGCACAAGGTGCAAGAGAAAACAAAGGAGAGATTAAGAATCAAGATTAACTTATTGAACTATCCTACGCAAAGAATCGCGATTGTAACAGGAGCAGATAATGTTTCTTGGGGAACTATACTTTGAGAGGTCCAAAGAAGTTCATATCCTACAACCATAAGTTGATCAGTAGATAAGAGCTACTTGACCCATGTGGTACCTAACATCATAGCTGGTGTTTTCTCTCGCATGCAAAAATTAACCAATGAAATTGGCAAAAGATGATTTATAACAAGTTTGGAAGAATGCAATTCCAATTAGTAAAAAAAGATTAGGCACACACTTTTCCTTGCATATACATATATTATAACTACAATAATACATACTAATGAAAACTTTTTAAACTTAGTTCAACGTGCATGATCCGACCTTTATTTTCTCATAAGAAATTTACCATTAAATCAACAGACTACAGAGCACAGAAAAAGTTACCTCTCCAACATATTCAATGAGAAATTGCCCTTTGGATATATCTTCTTCCAATCGCAGCCCAAAACCTTTCTTCCCACATCTGTCCCACTTCATTTTGGCATAGTTGCGCTTTTGGAACTGCGTATAGGTATTTAGACTATAACTTTACTCTTCAAAAACTAAATAAATTGATTGCCAAATATACAAACAGTAACCATCTTAAAATTGAGTTAGTAAACCTGTTGATTTGAACAAATATCCCCACACGGACAGGTGCCCCGAACACATTCAATGTTGAGCATTCGATTCAAGCATGCATCTCCACAACCTAATCCACTGTCTCGAGGTAACTTACAATTGCACACCATTATCTGCATAAAATTTATAAAGGCAATTAAAATTTGAATACCTAATTTGACGCACCTAAAGAGGAAGTTCATCAGCAAATTAACAAGGAAAATACATAATCCCATGATGAGCATGACACAAAGATTTCTTTCAAACTAATACTAGATTTCTAGTCGTAAAAAAAAAAAAAAGGCAAAAGAGACGAGATCATCTTAAAAGCATAAAAAATATCAATTTTAAATTCTGTTGCTCTACAAAACTTAGAAAAAAGAACACCCTTTCTTGTCAACAGTATTGAAAAATCCTAGAGATATCCTGATGTGAAAGCCCTAAGACTGGCAGCTAAAATATTGAGAAAATGACCAGTTAAATAATAGAAAATTCTTATCAATGGATAACCAATTGAAGAATACACAAGAATTTAGAATGCACCTACTTTAGCCTTAAGTACTGAAGCTCAAGCATAACTGCATCTATAAAAGAAAGACTAATTACAGGAGCAACATCCTAAGAAAATAAATGCAATCATGTGTTTTTTAGAAGAATAAGAACTAAGCTTATGACCTATTTAGAACCCCTTCTCCCAACCTAGCACTTGAAGCAAAGCTCACAACACAGGTACTGATTACTTAGTATACTGGTTCTTCGCATGAAGGCGACAATAATGCAAATAAAATGAGAATTCTACAAGATGGACTGACACTGATTGCAAAACTAGTGAAATCTTTTGAGATTCAAGCATATCAGAGTAAGATAGGTAGAATGCATTAAAAGAATTAGCAACTGCATGCAGACACCCCATAGCATAGATAGACCCAAAAAATAGCATAGATCAAACCTAAATTTCTAGGAAATAAATGGCATCATAGAAAAAAATTAATCAAGAGCAACGTTAATTTGTTAAAACTAAAAGCTGGGCTTATAGAGGATGATTGAGGATAAGACTAATCATTCTCCAGCTATTTTAATTGGGAAAAAGAAATTGTCAGGTGGATACAGTGTCAGTTGCATTTTCATGTCTTTTATATTCAGATTTAAAGAGCAATTTATCTCCCTCTTGTGCTGCAACTTTTCTAACCTTGTCTCGTCTGGAAAACATCAAGTGTAAATGAATTAATTCCGTACATGTCTAGAATTTCTATAACCGCTGGTGGAACATAAAAGAGTTATTACCAATCTGTTTAAAACTTTTTCCATTTTTCTTAAAATAGTAGCTAACAAACCAGTTCTCAGCATATAGCTCACTATGTATGACACTTAGCAAGATATCCCAAGCAACCCAACTCTCCAAATGATCGCTTTTAGCTTAACCTGAATATACTCCTTTCCCCATTACCACCATTTAATAGAAGTGCAAAATTCAACATAAATCTAATGGCAAGTATGATTAGAAAAACAGAAGAAGATAATGAGTTAAGTTCAGACCTCATCAATAGTTTGAGTCTTACGGCTACGGTGCAAAAACTGATTAGTAGAAATACGCGTAAACTCGTGCTCCTTGGAAACTAAAATGCATCAAAACAGTGATGTCAGATTCAAGAGGAGTGAAAACCCATAAGACTCAGAGCGTCAGAAAATATCCTAGCTTATTGCTCTGCTACAATTAGCAAATATTGTATACCTGCTGCCCGCTTATATTCTAATGCCTTGTTCTTTAGAGGCACATCACAGACATCTTCATCCGCATCAGATAAGCCCAATTCTGCATTAATTTCTGCATTTGACTTCTCCTGGGGGATGGAGCAATCAGCAAAGTCTTTATCCACGTTGTCCTTGCAGATCCTTCAAAGACAAGAGAAAAACATTTGACTGTAAAAAAATAAGATTTGGTCTGGCTGTTCCATATTGCAGTTTGTGATTGTTATCAAGCCGTAAATAAGTGAAAAATAAATACTGTATTAAAAATGACCAATTGTTGACTGCAACCATTATACGTTTCAGACAAAGCTTTTGTCTCTGGGCGTTTTCCCCCTAAATCAATATAGAGCTTCAAATTTTGACATTAGACAAATGACAGTAAAAGGTGGTGGTTGATGTTGGGAGCCAAAAGCTAACAAGAAGACTCCCAAATTACATATATATACATATATATATATAAACAACATCAAATGGAATGCCTAAAGCTGGTAATCCCATATATCCCAAGTATAGCCTAGTCAGAAGCCTGAGCCAAAAATTAATTTTGTAAGAGCAGGGCAAGGAATAACTTTAGATCACATGATAACAATTAAGCTACTAAACTAGCAACAAAAGTGCATGCAAGATCATTAGGTACTCAATTACCACCCAAAATGGGATATATAAATTGAATGAAACCAATTAAAGTGTACTTAGACGCATATATCAATGGCCAAAAACATTGTCCAAGATATTTCAGATTTATGACTCAAAGAAAACTACAATAAAAAAGACAATGTATTATCAGAACTTTCTTCTTAACTAATAGAAATTTTTTTAAAGAAAAAGTGAACCAAACCAAATTTCAGTTGAAGTAGCTAAATAGAGTCAAATGGTGTAAGAAGTTGAGTGATAAATTACCATTGGCAATTTGTCTGACCAATAGAATCTACAAGTGCAACAGGAATGCGCCTCCATTTATAACATGCATCACAGCGCACCCAAGCATTATCCACAGGTAAATGCTGCTCTGCTGCATCACTTGGTGCCATATCTGAATTTGCTACAGCCAAGTCTGCAGTAACGTCACGAGGATTGGATTTTTTAATGTCATCTGCAAAACAATGTTTCGTAGCAATAATAAATGCGAAACAAACAGGTATTAGACCTTCAATATGCTAGATGGAAACATAAATACCCTAGGGATGAAACAAAAAAAATTCCATGAATATAAGTTTATTAGACAACCTGCAACATAAATCATCAATACCTTTTTCTGGATCAGCCTCTTCTTTGTAAATAAAATCATTGCATTCAATCTTCTCCTTGACTTTGTATTTGTTGATCAACTTCTGTTCATTCCTTCCTTGTCTACGAGCATCTCCTCTCTTGCTTCTTGCTTTGTCAGAGACTTTAGACATCCCCTTGCTTGATCCACCAGATTTTCTAGGACGCTGACACCCTTTTGATTTAGTTGAAGAAAGCAGTTTCCTTGAATTCTGTGGTTCTGACAAGCTAAGATCAATTTCCAGGCCAGAAGAAAATTTAGTTACTGTGCTGAGTCCTCCTGGTAAAGCCTCTCTGGAGACAGTAAGTTCAGTCTCCCTTGACAATGGTAAATGTTCCTCAGAAAATTCCTCACTGCTCAGTGAGTTGCTTGAAGCATTTGCACTAGTGGATGAAGAAAGCATCTTGCTTGAGAAATATTCATCACTTTTTCTCTGCTTACCTTTTCTATTCTTAGTTGCTTTAACTTTGTTTAGGCTTGCTGCTATTGGAGATTTATCTTCAGGAAAAAAGTTGCTGGGATTGGTGACTCTACCTTTCTTCTTTTCCTTCTTACAGACAGGAACAGCTCGAGGAGGAACAAAAGCTTCAGATGATGTCAAAACAGCATTAGGGAAATCTTCTTGACATCTTGCATTAACTTGGCCTTCAGGAACTACATTAATAACTTCTGAATCTGGTGAGGTTCCAGGATCTGTATACCTCTTCTCAATTGCTGTATCCAATGCATCAACCTCTGCACGAGAGGGAACTCCAAGATAATCTGCCTCAGCATCTTCAGATGACTTTTGTGAAATCCCATTATCATCTGAATCCCTGTTAGATACATGAAAATCTGAAATTAAAGCATCAGAATGTATTCTTGCCTCCTTAAACTTATTGCCAAAACATTCAAGCTGCTCTTCAGTTCCCACTTCATCCAATTTAACTTCCCCACAGGCAGGAAAGTTTGGGACTTCAAAACTTGCTCCTCTGTAGGATTTTGTCTCAGAATCACCAACAAAAACACCAGCAGATAATGAGGTATCAATTACCTCTGTAACCTTAATGTTTAGACCATTTTGAACAATTTCATTTCCTACTCTAACTTTCAAGCGAATGCCACCAGTTGAAGTATGACTTTTTACACCAGACCTTTGGGAGCTTCCACCTGCCTGACTTCTATTTGGCTTTCCGCCCCCTCGGCCAACTTTCTTTTGGCTTGGTCCTTGATTCTGAACTTCATTGAGCCCCAGCCCATTACTCAGCTCAAAAAATTGTGCAATATTCCCTAATAATCCCCAGTTAGAGGAGCGAGCTGGTTTGGAGAGACAGCTTCTCTGCCTTCTCTCAGACTTGAAAATTTGTAGGTCCAGCACTTTGTCTTTGCGCCTGGATTTCCTTGCAGCCCTTTTGGTCAGAGGCTTTTGGCTGGATTTACGTGTTCGGCTGGTCCTTTGAGAAGATGACGGGCCAATCCCAGGACATCCAGTTTTAGGAGGGCAATCCTCTGTGGCAAGATCCTTTCCTCCATTATTTTTCGGTTCAGAACATTCACAATAATACATGGCACTAAAAGCAGCCTTCCCAATATGATGTGTTGCATCCAGCTCAGTAGAAGAGCTGTTCCCAGTTACACTAAAGGACTGATATGACAATGGACTGGTGGTGAGATCTGTTTTAGGTGAACATTCCTTCAAATCATAGGCATCTCCTTCCATAGATAAGTCTTGGCCATGGATTTCAACCTTGGTTTCCATTGTAAGATCACTTCCCTCTTGCACATCTGGCTTGCTTTCAACAAGAGGACTATTAACGCTAGTATCATCCCTTTGCTCATTCTTCTGGTCACAGTTACTGACTGTGTCAACCAAACCTGTAATTGATAATTCTTCAAGTGTTTCAGTTCTGTATGATGATTTCTGGGTGCAAGCATCAGAATCCAGTGTAGCTAAAGCATCATTCATCCCATCTACAGCCCTCCACAAGGGTACACTGCTTTCAGGCTTGGTTTTCATGTCATTTTGTTGGCAACAATTCCCTGGCAAACCAGAACATGGGTCTGATTCCATGCACATTTTATCAGCCAATGAAGACAGTGTTCCATTACCTACAATAGCTTGTTCCGTTGCTGAAATATCACTTTCATATTCCTTAATTCCATCAGAGTACGGAATAGCAGGCCTATCAATCTCCTCTTCATCCTGCTGAACACATTTTTCTGGGGAACCAATCAAGGGCAATAATTCCAAGGATTTATTAAAGCCTTGATGAGATACCAATTGGCTGCAAATAGTAGCCTCTGTCCCAGGTGAAATATTGCTCTTCTCATTCATAACCCCTTCCACAGGACTGTCAATGATCTTATTGTCGTGTTGGACACCACCTAGTGGATCTGTTGTCAGCATCAACTGTGGCATGGATTTATGGTCTGGTGATGAATGTATTTTTCTGTGATCATCAGTCTCTGTCCCAGCCATACTTACAGTGTGGTTTTCCATGCCCACCAAAACCCTTTCCGAAGAGGCACCACTGCCTTGCTGCTTGTCCTGTTCAACCTCATTCCTGTCAAAAGTATACACTGGCCTTGATGCTGCAGACATTTCACAGTTCAATGAAGGGCCCATTTGGTCACAGGTGTCAGTATTTGCAGCCACTAAACCATCACTTTTCTCTTCAATATCCGCTTGAATACTGCCACTCCCATCATCCTTCTGCCTAGCTTGTTCATCATGATTTTCAAGCAAACTAGACGCAGCCAGCAATTCCAGAGACTGATCACAGTTCCCCGGTGAATTCACTAAGCCACAGTGTTCATTGCTAGACTCTAATTTATCAGCAGGCGATTCTTCAGTTTCCGCACTGCAATCATCAATTTCACTTTGTTTCTCATTCAAATTACTGCCAACAATCTTGAAATCATCATCTGACAATTTCTCCAGCACCAAACTAACCACATCTCCATTCTCACACACCGACCCAATGCCCTTATTAACAGAAGCACCTTCCAGAAGGGACTGTTCACAGTCCTCTAATCCATATCTTTTACCAGGAGACCCTAGTTTTTCTGCAAACAGTGAATCTGCTTCCTCAACGCAATAATCAATTCCACTTTGACTCTCGCCCAAATTACTACCAATAATCCCACGTTCATCCCCTGAAAATTTCCCTGGCACCAAACTGGCAGCATTTCCATTGTTGTATGCCAACCCAATTCCCTTATCAACAACAGAAGAACCTTCACCACCACCATTATCATTTCGAGAAAATTCAAGACACCCATCGAGCACACTGGCAGGGCCCACATTGCCATTACTCGTACCAAAAGCATTCTCCAAGCAAGGCAGCTGCTCCTGCCCAGAATCTGAAACTTTTATCAAGCACATATTCTGCTGCTGCTGATGCTGCAGCTGTTCAACAGCAGTGTGGTGCAAAGGTTCACGAACGACCTCAACCACAAGTGAGTTGTCGCACGAACCCATCTAAAATTCTATCAATTTGTTTAACAAATTAAAGAATACCCATTTCCTGAAACATCACAAAAATAACAAAAACTCAAATAAATTGCAAAAAAAAAAACAACCCAAATCAAAACAATGCATACCGCCCGATACAACCCCCAATAAACACATTAAA
>CATIWM010187654.1:0-19044 GCA_949671775.1 Mallotus repandus
ATGATATGATGAATTGACATCTCTATAGTTTTTATGCTGAAAAAGTTTTTTTTTAAAGTAAAATAAAAAGAAAAACTTGACATCCCTTGATATATGATTAAGAAAGAGGAAAAAAAGGAGAAGCAAAATATGAAAGTATCATTTTGACAAAATATGAAAGTATAAATATTTAGATTGATTCGAATGGAGTTGAACCAGTCTCACAAAAAAAGTGACATTTTTAGGATAACTACCAACATCTATGACCACAAAAAATAATTTTTTTTACCAAATTACAATTCTACCCTATTTGTTTAAGAATACAAAAAAGTTATATAATAGTCCGATAACACCATTTTAATTGGACAATTAATTGAATTGATAAAATTTAAAAGCCTAAAAGGAAATGGGTGAATCTATCATAGCATGACTTAATTAAAGACTTATATCTTGTAACTAATTTATTTATTACTTTTGTAATTTTTAGTAAGAGTTAGGGGCATTATAGTAATTTGTTGTTGGTAGCAGCACAATGTGCATATTGCTACCAGCAACATATAGTTTTAGCCATATATATATATAGTCACATAAAAAAGGAATCAAATTTTAAAGGGAAAAGGTACATTTTTGCCTTCAATGTTTATGTCGAGGAGCGGATTGGCCATGAAATATTTTTCGGGATCAATTACATACAAAAATTCAAAAAAAGTGATTATGAGCCCTTGACGTTGTGACGGTGCTAACCACCATTGTAAAAGTGACATGGAATACTGTGGGGTCCATAAGGTAGATACTATAATAGTTTTCTCTTTTAGCGAGATTTAATTTTCTCTTTCCTTGTATCTCCTTTTCAATTAATAAACCCTGGAAATCAAATGTAGCAATTCATAAAGGGGAACTCATAATTGATAAGGAGAAAATAGAAATTGAATGTAGGGGAAAGGTGCATTTTTGCCCCTAACATTTTTAGCGAGGCGCTGATAAGCCCCTTTCCTTTTTTTGAACAAAAGAATACAAATTTTTATAAAATTAGCTTTCTAAGCCCCTTTTTAATAAAACTAACAAAAACCCATAAACATTTGTTTCATGGTTAATAGTACATGGATCCCATTACATAAAAATAATTTTTTATTATTTTATTTCTTCTTCTTTGACCAAAATCTCTTTTTTTTTTCTCAAAACTCCTCTCTTTTGAAACCCACCATCACCATGACAAGTAGACCCAATTGCCTTCCCCGACTAGTTTTAATCACCCACCCATAATCTGTCACCCCTTATCTACTTCGTTTTATCACTCTCATCAATTACTTTTTTACCAATCTTCTCAAAACCCATTGATCCTTACCACCATTCTTGGACCTCATGGTCGACAACTGCTACCCAAAGAATGAAAACCATGGATGGGAATAGGATAACAATCATCCATGCCACTGTTGGACTCTGATCATGAACAATCATAAAATATTTTGCAATCCTGAAAGTGCAACCTCTATTATTAAAATTTTACGATTCGAGTCGATTCACCCCAAATTCGATGCGAATCTATAGGTGAATCAGTAAAGTATAAGAATCGATGCCAAATTGTATGAGTCGATAGTAAATCATAAGAATTGATACGAATCTACAATTCTCAATGATTCTCGTCTATTGAATAAAATGAATCTTATTTAAAATATACAATTAGGGGAAAAAGTAATGGTTTTTCAATTAAAATCAATTAAAAGTTGACAATCCTAAAATAAAAACACAAACCTAACTTGTTCTTCCTTAAGTGTTTTCCAAACATAACGAGGCTGGCAAATATAATCAACTTCATAAATTCTTTTATAATTCTTCTTTTAATTTGGAAGACTAGCAACATTGATTTAAATTTTTATTATTTCTTTTATTGATTTGTTTCTTTCATACTAGCTATTTGTTTCAAGTTTCATATGGTGTTTATGGGATAAAAAAACCAATAATATATTTATAGTATTGACTTTTATATTTAATTATATATATATATATATATATATAATGATCACTGTAAATTCTACTATTTCTATTATATTTAATATATTATATTATTAAAAAATTTTAATAATGAGTAGCATCAAGCAATATATATTAAAATTAAAAAATACATTATATGAAATATACTTTTTATATGAAATATATTATTTTTAATTAATATTATTAATATGAATTGAATCTTACGATTCGATTTGATTCTCGATTCTCAATTCTCAATTCACAAATTGAAGATTTATTCTCGATTTGACAACTATGGTTGCAGCTGAAGATTCTTGGTGGTTCTAATCTTAATATTCATTATTTTCGTTCTCTTTTAATGCTTTCATTTTCTTCACATGACAGGTTTTGTCAAACTAAATCCATAAATCTTGGCCCTCTAATAAATGGTTATAAGAACATTTATGTTGTTTATGCTATAATGAACAAAGTTTGGTGTTGTTAAGTTATGTAGATAGTAAAAGCCTACTGCTAGATCAAATGTAATCTGCATTCTTTTTGCCTATGTGAGCTGCCTTTGAGTTCTACATTTGACAAGCAATCCCATAAGCTATCATTCTCATCATATTCAAACATAAAGTAAGGTTTTCTCCCCTTGCAGAAACCCTCAAGCCTCATAATGTTGAAATAATTAATCTTCATTAATATATAAATGACGTTCCGTGCAACTTCTTCAGAATCCATCTATTCAATTGTTAGATATGGACAACCAATCTCACCATGATACAATCATGAGTTGTTCCTTGAACATTCATTAAAATTCAGAGTTGCTATCCTCATCTCCTCTAAGCTAAATTCAATCAATGAATGCTTTAACTTGGACATTCCATCAATAGGAGAAGCTGATGGTACCAGAACTAATTTTGGTTTTTGCTGTTTGCCTTTTAATTATGGAGGGTTGTTGTTGGATTATGATTCATCTAGGATAAGAGGGCAAGCATATTTGATAATGGGAGAAGTAGTTAATAAGGGCAATGATGCTAGTGGGAGTGATGATGTTGTGTTTTGAGAGACAAGATTTATAAGAAAAAAAAAAGAGAGAGAGACCTTTGATTAAATAAAAAAAATTTTGTTTTGTACGGTAGGACCAATTGTTAGCTATGTAAACATTACAAATGGCTACTTAAATTCTCTGTTAAAAGAGGGCTTAAAAATCTAGTTTTATAATTTTTTTTTTTCTAAAAAAAAAAAGGAAGATGGCTTATCAGTGCATCACTAAAAACATTAAGGGCAAAAATACACCTTTTCCCTTGAATGTAGCAATGCCTTCCTCTTCAAAATTAGTGGCTTCAAAATGGAATTGGATTATAAAGGTCAACTTATATACTATAATTATTGAATTAGGAGAACGTGATTGAAAGTGCCTATATGGACATTGTGGATAGAGGAGA
This sequence comes from Mallotus repandus, assembly GCA_949671775.1. Taxonomy (NCBI): domain Eukaryota; kingdom Viridiplantae; phylum Streptophyta; class Magnoliopsida; order Malpighiales; family Euphorbiaceae; genus Mallotus; species Mallotus repandus. The sequence goes on from CATIWM010187654.1 coordinate 3,381, forward strand.
ATCCGGGTAAAAGATTTTATGGTTGCACAAATTATGAAGTAAGTATGTTTGTCATTGAATGAAATTCAATATGAAACTGGTGTGACAAATTTTCATTTTAAATTATTTCTTTAACTTATATGCATAGTAGAAATTATGATTTTTTCATTGGCATGATGATGAAATAATAAAAAGAGGGAAGGCAGTGATTAATGTGCTAAAATTTGAGAACATAGTGTTATTAGCTGAAAACAAAAAGTTGAAGTCCAATTGTAAAGACAGACTACCAATTATTGATGTTAAGGTGGAGATTGCAGAGTTATGGATGAAATTGAAACGATTAAAGAAAAATAAAGTGATTGACCTTGATCTGTCAAGGAAGAAGAAGAAGATGGCTTATATTTTGCTTATAATTTCTTGGTTATTCTTATTAGGTTTCTTTGTAGCTTTTTAGTGATTTATTAATGTAATGGAACAATATCTAAGCTTATTTAATGGAACTACATTCTTATTAATGTAATGGAAGCATATTTCTACTTATAATAAGGTGAATGAGATGTGTTAAAAGAACATAGATATTCAATAATGGAGAAATCATATGATAGATGTTAATAAGTTTTATTAGCAAAACAAAAAAACTAGATATTCATTAACTATATAAATTACATATCTAAAAGTTTCATTGGCAACTTAATTCAAAATGCATGAGTTCTAGTTCCTATGGAACTTCATTTTTAGCAATATCCTAATTAGATATAGAAAAGTATCAACGAAAAGGGTCGTCCAAAAAGTTCCCAAACAGCTTCAAAGGTTATCATCTCCTGCAACAGATGAATTTCCAGTTCTAGTCCTCTTTTGTAACACCCTACCTCTACAGTACCTCACTAGAACTCTCCATCCAATGATGACATTATAGAGAGAAGCATTACCTAGAGACAATCTGATAAAAATATCCATCTTAGATACTATTAAATGTAAAATACAAACCATATTACCAATATATAATTAGATGGCAAGTGGAATATTCTTGTACTTAATCATCTCATAAGTACAACTTAATTGTTAGTACTTATATACATAAAAGTACTATCAAAATGAGTATGGGTTGACATACAAATGGTGTAAATAGTAAAAATACTGAATAGCTAAAAAAACCCTCTCATTGGACGACCTTGATTCGAATCTAAATGTGCATCTACATCATGGCATGTAATATACTTTACTAGCATCTCAGTCGTGGTCACCTCATAAGTCATCATGGCCTACTGCACTGCCATATTGAATAGCTCAAACTATTTGGATTAAAATATATAACCTAGGCTAGAAAATATGAAAGAAAAACGAGTATGAGTAATTTCATAAGGAAATTACCAAGTGAGTATAACAACATGAAGAATTAGCTCGTGCATTAAAGAGCACTCAAGAAATTAAACATAAATAATACAGACTATCATAAATTAAAAGAGTGCTCAATAAATAACCAAATATCATGGTTTTACATAACATAAAAATTGTCTTATCATTTTTATTCCAAAATGTAGTATTTATGTTCCAACCTTAGATTTTTAAGTATAGTTTCTTTCATTGGAATATTAATTAAATTTCTACTTTCACAAAATCATTTTTATATTTTCTCTATCACATTATTTGCACTAATTAATATGAAATTTGAACTTGAAAGCACAATAAATCTTGTCCAGATGTATTTAAAATTTATGAACTTGTCTATCATAGACCAGACATGAAATATTTATAAACACATTGTATTCCACAAGTAACCTTGACGACACAATTATCATTAGCTTCTTCTTAGAGAACACTAAAGTATAACTCCTTCTCGGAGCACAATAATTTATAGCTCTTTCGTAGAGCATGGTAAAGTATAATAGATGTTAACCGGTCAAGGAAAACGAATCATAGATACTAAAGTAATAATTATGGAAAGAACTTTATGGAAGTTTGATTAGCAACATGTCAAACAGAATTCATTCACCTTAAATTAATATTCAATTATTTTGTATACACTCTTTTCATAATTTCAAAAGTGGTTTTTTCCCCAAGTTTTCATAATATACATTAATAGTTACGTTCTCCAAATAAAATTTTATATGTTAGAGCACATTAATTCTTGTCCTAAAATATATAAGGTTATGAACCCGATAGTATCATTATCATTAGCTCTTTTTTTTTTCAAAGCATAAAATTGTACAACTTTTTCTTGGAGCAAAATAAGTTATAACACCTTCTCAGAGTAAAAATAAATTTTAGCTCCTTCTCATAGCAAAGCAAAGTTGTCACTCTTTCTCAGAGTAAAATTTATGATAGCTCTTTCTCAGAGCGGTTCTTTCTTAGAGCAAAATAAATAGAATCAGTATGTATACTTATCAACCACATAAATTCACCCCAAAGGTAGAAATGAATTAATATGTTGTCCCTATGACAGTTTTTAATAGTTGGCTAACACTAAATTTCAGTTCATGACATAACACATAGGAGAACAATTGTATATAGACATATACTAAACATAAGACTCGTCTTTGAAAAACATGGACAAGAAAGTACTCTAGATATAATTTCCATGTATACTTGATCTCAATAAAATTAGTATTTTAAAAATTCTCATATGACTTTTCATTCACATTGTTTGTCTGTAAAAATTATTATAGTAAATTTAGTCTGAAATTGGAGACTTAAGAAATTTTATAATTTGTATTTTGACTAATATTTCTTTTAATTTATTAGTTTCTTTCAACTAGAGAAACTTGCAATTGGTTTCACACCAATTGGATAAATACATAAGAAGTTACATCAAACTTTGCTTATCAAAGTCAGGCTGTGTTAAATGTTACGCAATAAAACGTATTGCTCAAAAAGATTATCAAAATAGTAGAATTAGATATTTCTTATTTCGATTGAAGTTGTATAAGACACTTCAAAGTTTTTATAGAATCAAAAATTACCTTATTTGAAGTTATATAACTCAAGGTATGGCCTTTAAAAGTTCAATTCTTTAACTAGTCTCATTAAGGTGCCCCCTCAGTACTAAGGTGTCGCCTCAATGTACTAAGGCTCCTCCTTATTACAAAGGTGTCACCTCTGCATCCTAGAGCATCGCCATATCATTCAAGCGGTCACCTCAGTGACCCAAAAGTTCTGTTTTCATGTCTTATATGCTGCACAATGATTTTAAGCCAAAACTTTACCTATTTTCACTTCATAACTCAACTATTTATATCTCAACCCTAACAACATCAGCTTATCTATTGCTTACATTTAAAACAAGATATTTAATAGTTATTATATATATATATATATATATATAGCAATCACAATTACAAACGTTATTATAAGCAGCCATACATGTCTCAGGGTCTCATCTTTGGTCACTATCAATCTCAATTCATTTGCTTTTATGTTAGCAATTTAAAGGCATCAACAAAGTGATTAAGTGGTAGCTTAGAGACTCAGGCAGCGCCCGTTCGTTCAAGGGGCACCTGATCACCCTACAATTTAGATTATGTATATGATCAGCTTTATCTTCAGCCTTCAACAACCCTCTCTTTAATTAGCCTTTTTTCACTAAGATTTTAAGATAACTTTTCCACATTTACCAGTAAAATCTCATATTAAAATAAATTCCATTAATACTTCTTATATTTCCCTTTCCAAGGTTTATAAATCAAGCAATTTGTTTTGCATATTAAATTGACATTTCTAAACTCAAGATCAACTGGAATTTTATGTATTAAGTTTCAAATACTTCAGAGTTAAGTAATTACTAAAATTTCATCAAATTCTTATTCAAGAATAGAGACTTTGAAGTTCATCATGAGCGGCATTACAACTCAAAAACCAAAGTATATAGCAAGGTAATAAACACTAAAACTTAAGGCTTTTCATAAGATAATCTCAAAGAAAATTTGCAGAAATTTGAGAGAAGAAGAAGTGAAGGAACAACTCACACTCTAACTGAAACTTCAATTATTGATAGTTTTCCTAGTAGGTGGCTTGATCTCTTTTTTGCCAAAAATTCAACTATAATTGTCTCTCTATTCTTCACCTCTTTTCTCTACCCCAACTCTCTCTCTCTCTCTATCTTCAATTATTAAGAACACTTGAGTAGGAAGCCTTTCCTCCTTTCCTTCTTGTTTCTGCATTTTTCAATTATAGAGAAACCCTTTTTTTTTACAGGTGTTACATTCTAAGGCAAGAAGTCACATGCCAAGTGACACCTCACCAAAGAAATTTCATTTCAAATCCTTCATCTAACACCTTCTCACACTTAAGTCCTCACCATTTTATTTATTTATACAATAAAGCTCATTTGATTAATTATTTAATCAATTTAAAGCTTAATTTAATTACTTAATTACTTATTTTTATTAATGCGAGGACACGGATGTTACATCTTCTGTACCCTTTTGTGTCTTTACTCTTGCAACTATCTAAAGGTAAGGTATTATCTTGAAGACAACCATGCAACCATTTGCATTATCTCTATTATCTTGATACATTGTCATACTTGATGGACTTCATTCATTGAACCACTTCTCTAAGGCATGTATATTATCCTTAATCTTGTTCATATAGTATAACCTGATTTCTTCTAACATTAACACAATAGGTTTATGTCAGTAAAACTGTGGTAATGAAACTCTCTGTAATGTTGTTATAAACCATACAACTCTTACATATAGAGCTGAAATAGGCCTTGCACCAATTATGTAGGATTTAAGCAAGTCCTTAGCAGCTTTTTTACTTAATTCTCTTAACTCTTATAAATTATCCTCGAATTACTCAAGAAAAGTGCTCCAAGCACACATCTAGAACATTTTCTCTAACTCACCCCCATGCAACTTCTTTGATTAGTTTCAAAAAATTTGCAAACAGAACCATCTCCATAACTTGAAGTAAACCCTATAACATATCAACAACATCAAAAGAAAATCTTATCAGAATCATAGTCATAATATTAAAAAAATTAGGATCAGAAATCAACAATACCTTCTGCATATAAAAAATAACAATTAAGTTTGCTCCATCACTAAGCTCAAGTTCTTGCACCATCCAACACATGAACCACTTTTAATTCTATTTTTTTTCTTTATCAATCATAGGCCAGCATATGGGGAACACTTGCCCTTCAGTATCTACACATACAACTATGAGAAGTGGCCCTTGTAAATGCCTTTTAAAAAAAAATAACGATTAGGACCAATCAGAGGTCTACATCCAGCCTTTCAACCCCATTAACAGGCATCAAAACAGAAAAACATTCTTCTAAAAACAAACTTCCTTTCTCTTAAAGCATCTTTACAAAGTTTAACCTTTGCCTTAGTTCCAGGATTTGTTAATTTTGTAGCAATAACATATTCTTCTAAGTAACCAAATTCTACTTTGAAGCTTCCATCTAGTTGTTGGATAATATATGCTACCTTATACTTAGGATTTTTATATATTTTCTCTTTGAAGTATTTGGCTAGAAATGTAGTAGCTACACTAAAGAGTTCAAAATGCCTCAAGCATTCATGTGAGTCAACTAAAGTCTTAGTTGCCAAACCAAGGGTTTGCCCACCTTTTGAAATTAGTACTTAAAAGTTCAACCTTCTTGATTCATGCACATATCTTTGATTCTAAGTGGTTCATTAGGATTCAATTTCAACTTACACCCAAAAGACATGACATATTTCACTATAGCTTCCCTTGCCTCTATTGCATTAGCATAGGTCATTATAAGGATGAAATACCCTTTTCCATCATTAGCATCATATCTGACTCTTTCTTGAGGTGGGATAGTTTGTTCTAACACCCTCTCATCCTCACTTTCATTTTTGCCCACTGTCATCATTCTTTACTTGCTCATTCTTTTCCTCTTATATAAGCAATAGGACCTACATGTGTATTACCCCTTACTCCTGTCTCAGTTTAAGGTTCACTGACACCTACTTTATCCCCTTCTACATGAAATCCATTCTGTTGTATATGTATTTTTGGTTTATTAGGTTCAGCCCTTTGGTATCATAATGTTGGTCATTTTTCTGACTTGCTACATTATACTCCAATGGCAGACTATTAATTTCAAACGAAGGAACATCTATGTCATGGTTTGCAAAAAATTCAATCTCCCTAACCCAACTGATTTTGTTAATGTAATTTAACACTACCTTCATTAATAGTCTCATCATCATGAACTAAAAACAAACTATTTTCAAGGTTTTTCTTTGGTTCATGGACAAAATGTTTTTCACATTTGGGTAGCCTAAGTTTTGTTGGTATCTTTTAAAAATTTCAGAGTTACAAAGAAAGTCAGGCTCAAAATAATACTCAACATCAACATCACCATCTACATATACCAATTTTAAACCCTTCTAATTCCAATTATGCTGGTAATTAATTCTCATATCAACTAGGATAGTCATTTTGCAACCATTCGACAACAAAAAGCAAATAAAACAAAATTAGCAATAAGTCATGCATTTCATTAAAAAAAAAAAAGAATAAAACTGTTATCCTACTTAGGGGTGAGCATCGGTTAGTTTCGGTTCAAAACTAAACCGAATCGACCAAACTGATTAACCGAAAATATTCAAACTTCAAACAAAAATTGAACCAGAACGGATGGAACCGAATTGGTTCAGTTCAGTTAATCGATTTATTAATTTTATTTTTAAAATAATTTCTTAAATTTTTATTTATTAATTTAATATTTTTTAAAAAATTTATTCATTAATAATATAACTAACTATATTTTTTGCTTATAATTTTAATATTTACACATATTTTTAAATTTAATTTATTTTATGTAATATTTTATAATATATACATAAATATTTAGGTCGGTTCGATTTTTTTATTTTTATCTTCAAAAATTGAAACCGAACCGATTAACTGACTTTTATATTCACTAAAATCATAATCAAACCAAATTTTCGGTTTGGTTAATCAATTTTAACCCATTTTTGCACACCCATATCCTATTTTCTTTAGTACACTTTTATGTCACGTGATACAAGAGAAAAACACATACATCCAAGCATACAAAACATGCAAATAGTTGTAAAATAAGGAGAAAGGGGGAAAAAAAAGCATTCAAAAACCCTATTTTATTAAGAATTAAAAGGCATGCAACCCCACATGTCTGACCTTTTGCTTAAAATAACCTTCTTTCACAATCTTAATACATGGAAACCCTTAATTTTGAGTTTCCTTAACTGGAATTTGCTAGTTCGTCTTGTAAATTTTTCATATTCTAGGATTTCAAATGCTGGATTGTCTTGTACATTCAAAGTAAAAAAGCCTGATCTTTTTTCCAGTGACACAAAAATGGTTGAGAATAGTTATTGTGGAGATTTATTAGGGTGAATGGTAGTTGGCTGCCCCTTTTAAGGCAGTAAAATTCCCTTCCATAGGCAAAATACAATTTTGTGGGCCTTGCAAATTTTCACGTCAAATATAACATAATGGCAGGATTTTCAACAGCTGCTCTCTGTTAAATAAAGTGCTTTTAAATTTCTATGTGTAATTGAACACAAAAAATATTTTAGGATAAAATCAGTCCTCCGCATAAACATTGGGAGCAAAAATGCACCTTTTCACAATTTTAAAAGATAAACTCGTCTGGGTCGTATATTTAAAAATGATTAAATGGCCATAAAATGGCATACTTTACATGCTAGTTTTATGTACAATTTCAAAAGATATGGCTAAGAAAAGTCCAGTTTTATATATAATGGACCATTAAATAATAATTAATTATATAAATATACATTTTCTATAATTAAAATGTGCATGAATTAAATTTTTTATTATTTAATGAAATGCTTAACAAGTTGGGCATAGAAGCTGTCATCCATATCAGAACTGAAGTAATGAGTAATGCGCAGTATTAAGTTGGAATATTGAACCGCAAAGAAGCAAATATATACACTAATCTACATGGTACCATAGCAATATAATTGGCTAATGCCCACATGGAAAGCATAAGGAACTCTGCTAGCTAGCATTGCATTGACAGAGGTACTTAAGTAAAGTATTGATTCTTTCTCCAAAAAAAAAGTAAAGTATTGATTCCTTATCTTTATAGAGCGTTGTAAAATTGGTTGGTTTGACAAAATTAGCTTTGAGTATAATTCACCTCTGAAACTGATTTGTGGAAACCATTTATGCTCAAACAGTTGGAACTGAGGCCAAAATGAAGAAAATCATGCTTATATACACATTTACAAAATTCCAATTTAAAACAAACAGATAAATGGCTTAAATCTCATTAAGAATTGCTGCAATGCTCAACAAGGATTGTTTAGCTAGTAGCATTAACAGAATAGAAGAAATCTTATTTAAAAGATTTATTTTATTTGTTTTTATTACAGCGCATCAAACCAAAACAGAGACAAAGAACTAGCTAATCAAAACAAAACAGAGCATATATACCAACATATTGGCTTATTAAAACAATACAAGACAACAAACCCATTTCAAATTGTTCTGTTTTATCGATCCTTAATAGAATAGATAGATCGATAGATCTTCAGAGAGGTTCAAAAGCAGGTTGGTCGAAGTGGAAGCTGTAATAATTGACACCAGTGTAAACACCATCGTTATGCTGAGAGGGACGAAAACTCCCGTCACCAGAAAGCCTGTCCCTCTGAACATAAGAGAAAGGAATATTACAAGTGCCCTGCGTTGCTACATACCTAATTACAGCCCTACTCATAGGTGGCACAACAGTTGCATATGATGCCTCTGATATTTTTGTTTCTGAGGTTGTTCTCGACCATTCAAATGACTTACTTACCTCAGTAGAGATTTCAATTTGTCCTTCCGCAATCCGTGGTAAACCAGTTGTGATTTGGGTGCTGACGCCTGTCGTTATAGATAAACTGTTGCTAAAAGTAAAGGAGCTGTTCTCTTCAAATGAAACTCTGACAGTTAAAGAAGATTCATGTTGTGTCCTATTGTCACCAGAACCCGTGCCTGCTAAGACAGGTCTCTCATCAAATATTCGAGCATTGTCCATGTGAAATCTAACATCAAAGATAGCCCTGTCAAAGACAAGTTCTTCCACCCTCAATCTTGCTTCTCTGGTAATTGTCGAAACTGCGGCATTAAGACAATCTGTCTTTCTATCTGCAGTAAGGCTACTACAGAATCTGTTGTTACCTGCATTGCGAAGAGCGATGGTAATGTTATCAACTTTAACTGGCCAAAATAAAGTGTCAGTGTCTCTGCCAGCAGTATCAGTTGAATCTGCCCATATCCAATTAGGACTACGCCTCCAAAACTTGCCAAAAAAATTAGACTTTATGCGAATGTGTCCGTCACGAGTCCTGGAGATCTCATAGGCAGTTGCCTCCTCGTTACTGTCATTGGATGAGAACTGATGGTACTCATGTCTCTCGATCCAACCAGCTTTAAGGTACTTGTCGTTGTAGCCTTTGAATGTGACAAGCTCAGGCAATATAACTAATGTATCCCAATCGATTACCGTGAAAGAATTCCAAATTGTAGCACCGCCAGATAGTTGCAGAGTAACACGGGCGGCGCTTGCATTGACAAGCCTTCCACTATTAACGTGAACGAAGTGGACGAAGCCATTAGAACCTATAATTGGCTCAAACAACGTACATGTCCATAGGGATGTATCTTCCTCTGGTTGATCCAAGAAACAATGAAGAAAAGTAGTTGTGCCATGTTGTGCCCAGTATTTGTTGCTATAACAAAATCGTAGGTGAACAAATCTGCTGTTAGTTTTTGACCTCTCAAACTCTATCTTGGAAAATTCGCTCCAAGCATTCTGTCCGTGACCACTTATATAGCCCAGAGGTTCAGTCATGTAATATATGTATGTTTTATTAGCGATTTCGTATCTGAGCACCCCATATTTTGGAAGGAAAACCGCCATAATATGTGATCACTGTATGCTTTTCAACAAATTTCTAACCTGTTTTGGGGGAAAAAAAAAACAGCTTAATTAATTTTTTTTTAAAGAAGTTGATGTCCAGTTTGAGTGCATTACACTCAATAGACAGATTCCTAACACATACTCTGAAAAATACTCTGAAAAACTTTATAATTGACTAATATAAAAGAGTTATATAAATATAACGGTTATTTAATTAAAATAGGCCTTTCATTTTTTTTTAGGGAAATTTTGTCTATATTAATTATAAATAGACCCTGTGATTAAATATATGATATATAAAATTAAGTGTTTTCTTACACTTGACAATAAAACCGAGATGTGTATTTATATTAAAAATCAAACGGTAGAGTATAATATATCTAAAGTATACAAAAGTTTACTTTTTAAAAAGAACAATTTTTAAATAATAAATTTTTTAATACGGTTTTTTTTTTTTGGCACAAAGGCTTTTCAAAACCCAATTTTAAGAAAAAAAAAAAGCTTTACTTAACAAAAAAAAATTCTTACATATTCCGAATGTATTGTACACATACTTTCAAGAATTTTATATTTGAATAATATTTATAATGTGTTTATATGCTACTATAAACCTATGGGTTGGATATAATACACTTGGAGCATATATATATATATATTTTTTATTTTTATTTTTTTCAATGGAAAGCAAATAGAAATGAATACAAATAGTAAAAGTTGAATTTCAGAGAGTACTACTAAACAAACTCCTGTTCTAGTTATAGGATAATATTAATAGAAAGTTTCAAGATTTGCCAAATTGGTTCGACACTTCATTATGCATCGTCTTAAACAATGAAAAGGTGTGGTTCTACGATATGGCACATTTTTTACTTCAAATTTAAAAAGGAATTTGTGGCATATACATAACTGTAATTAAAAATAAAAGCGACACAAACTATACAATAATACATTATTAACATACCAATCAAAATAAATAATCTAAACTATATAATAATAATTATTATTATTATAATTATAGTTGAGATAAGAAATGCTCACAATGGATGTTAATCGTCTTCAATAAAGCCTTTGTGTTTCTTCTTTTCTTTTTCTTGAAGATAAGATTGGTTGTTTCAGAATATGTAGTGGTGAATAGGTTTACAGAACATTTCAAATTATTTATAGACGTTAAAATGCACTATTTGTGGGTCTCATTACTTCCACATTTTTTTCCTTTATCGCATGAAAGATTAATAGCTAAGGAAGAGGGACCACGGGGTTAGAATGCTCCGTACCTGCATTGGACAATGACGCGGGGTTAAGACCTGCGAAATAGACAAATTAGTACAGGGACCCACTAAAATAATTGGTGAAGGGACGGTGATAAAGGTCGCTTGTCGTGATGTTACAGAGTCAGAAAATGATGAAATATTTTTATGAAATTACTGTGTTGCCCCACGTACTACCATGGGGCAGTTCAATTTGAAAGGAGGGACAGTAAGGGATTTTCAGTATCCCGCAGTGAGACTATTTTTGTCACGTGCAATGACAAGAACTATTATCCTTTGTAGGTGGTTATCTCGACTTTCGCTACGCCACATAGCAAGAAAAGGATAAATTTTTTTGATCAAATTACCGTATTATCCCATTTATAGAGGGCAATTCAATTAAAGGAGGGACAATAGCAGAAGTTCTTTGTCCCTCTAATGGAATTATTCTCGCGCCTAGCAATAAGTAAGGGTGAGCATCGGTCGATTCGATTTAAATCAAATTAAAAATTAATCAAATTAATAATTAAAAGTATATAAAATTTAAATCGAAATCAAACTAAAAATATATCAGAACTGAATCAGTTTAGTTTGGTTTAGTTCAGTTCGGTTCTGTCAGTTAACTAATTTATCAATTTTATTTATCAATTTAATAATTTTTTTTGTAAAATTTATTCATTAATAATATAACTATAAATATTTTTTACTTATAATCTTAATATTTACAAATATTTTTCTAAATTAATATATTTTATATAATATATTATATAGTATTTTAATATATATATATATATAAATATTTCGATTTTCAATCGGTTAAACCTTAAAACCGAACTAAAAACTAAAAATCGTATTTTGCCACTAAATGAACCGAACTGACCGAATCTTCACTCACCAACCAAACTGATGACCTAAAACGGTTTGGTTCGATTCAATTATTTTGATTCGGTCGGTTTTTGCACCCCTAGCAACAAGTATTATTATCCATTTTGGGTCACAAAACAAGAAAATGATAAAATTAGAAGTAAAAATGAGTTGAACCGTTCACGAATAGCTTGATATTTAACTCGATAAAAAAAAATTTTAATTCATATATTGAAGTACGTTTATTGAGAACTCAAATTATAAAAAATTCAGCTTATGAAATTCAGGAAACAAGTTCAAATAAAAATTCGTGAACCAGCTTATAATTTTAATATTTAGTAATTTAATTTTATATACATAATATATAAATTCATGTTGTAAAAAATATTTTAAAAAATATATTATTAAAATAAAATTATAATTTTTATTAAATATATTATAATTTATTTAATAAATAATATATTTTTAATGTATAATTTTAATTTATAATTTATTTTTTTTAAATTTTTTTAGACTAATTTAAATTCATAAACATCAAATAAAATAGTAAACTCAGCTCGATTATAAACAAATTAAGCTTGAACTCGCCTAATTCTGCTTTATTATACCCTAAATAAAATTTTTTTGAGGAAATCACCATATTGCCCCATTTGCAGGGGTAACTCAATTGGAAAGAAAATGCAGTAAGAGAATTTTCATGTCCCGTGATGGGACTATTCTTATTATGTACAGCGATAAAAATTGTTATCTTCTTTGGATGGTGATCGACGCCTCTCGTGACGTTGTGGAACAAAAAAAAAATGACAAAATTACCATGTTGCCCCATTTACAAGGAGCAATTCAATTGAAAAGGAGGGCCAGTAAGATGGGAGTGTGCGTCCCATGACTATAAAGCAGTTCTGAGAGCCAGGAAACTCCAAATAAGGGTTAATCGAGTTAAGTCGAGCTAAATTATTTATAATTGTATCGAATTTGAGTCGAATTTGCCGTAATATTTAGTGTTTATGAGTTTAAACGAGTTTAAATTTTTTTTAATAATATAAATTATAAATTAAAATTATATATTAAAAATTAAAAATAAATTATAATATATTTAATAAAAATTATAATTTTATTGTAATAATATTTTATTATAATAATATTTTCTAAAATATTTTTTATAGTAAGAATTTATATATTATATATCTAAAATTAAATTATAAAACATTAAAATTATGAATTGGTCTACAAGTTTCTATTCGAGTTATTCGCAAGTTTTACGAACTGAACTTTGTTTATTAAACGAGTTTCAATATATGAACTCGAACGAGCTTTTATCAAGCTAAACATCGAGCTGCTCGCGAACAACTCGGCTCATTTACAGTCCTACTGATCATATAACTATTGGTACGCGATAAAAGGGCATTTTGATTTTTTTCTTCTAGAAAATCGATCTGGTCTATCATCAACTTTGGATTAATTATCAATCTAATTCTATTTTCAAAGTCATTTCAATTTGGCCCTCCAACTTTTTTATTTGTGCCAATTTTATCCAAACGATGGGCATGAGACAGAGCTGAGGTGACATTCCTACGTGGTTTAAGAGCGTTTGACATAGCAAAAAATGTCTTACGTGGCTATCTCACATGATGAATTCTATCCTCAACTTTTCAATTTATGTCAAATCTATCCAGATGATAAATAAATTTTGAGATTTTTTAAAATTATGTTCATAATTATTTAATTATGCATATAAAGACTATTTAGTTAGAATTGAAAAATTGAAATTAATTTACTCAATTTAGTTTTTAGTGTTGAATTATGATAATAAATTATTTTCTTTTAAAATAAAACAAAATTAAAAATTAATTTGAATTTTAATATTGTAAATATTTTTTAAGGATTAAATATAAAAATAAATAAGAAAATAAATGGCATTTTGAGGTGTAAAGTTCTAATTCTATCGTCATCAATTTAAAGGGAAATGACTGCCCCCATTATACAGTCAATTAATATTTAGGTCATATAACTTTTCTATTAAAAAAAATAAAGTTCACTTTAAACATAAAAAATTATATCAAGAAACACATGTTATGCCTAGATAATTTAAGAGCTATTAGTAGATTTATTTCATTTTAAGGTAAAAAATAAATTACTTTTCAATTTGTGGTTATTTTAACACAAATATTCAATTTGTGGCGATTCAGTAAAAAAAATTAACTTTCAAATGGTGAAATAAAAAACGGCAAACTTCTTTTTTCTCATTTCTCTCAAAAAAAGAAAAAAAAAAGCAAAAAGTGGCTATCACAGAGGCATCTTGCCATTTTCAATGGCTAGAAAGCTATTTTACCATTGTAAATGACGGGAGGTGTGACACCTGTTAAGGATGCCAATCATACATTGTATGCATGTGACTAACACATAACATATTTATTAATATCAAATTTATAACTCACAATTCCACATATGTAACACATATCACACACTAACGAACACACAGCTTCAAGCAGTTCTTTTTTTTTTTATATACATACACAAAGCTCTAGCCTTAATACAAGACATGAAAATTCACTAAGCATGCGACGTTCAAGAAAAACTGAAGACGACCTCCTGCTGACCCACCTGACACAATGCTAGTGTATCTGATGCAATATTTCTTCTTTACCGACTAATTTCTCTTAATCCTGAAAAATAATGCAGAGGGGTGAGCTTGCAACTCAGTAAATGAACAATATAATATCCTATGAAAACATAACACATCAGCATATGATATTATCAATCACCAGTCCATTTAATAATTAACAATAAACTCTTAGCATGCATATAATTGTTTTAGCATAGTATTTTCTTCTGGACAGCAATGTACTTGTGAATTACATATAATTCAAAAAAAAAAATTTAATAAATCATGGATCCCCATACGCACACAGCCCTGCCATAAATATTATTATTTTTTTGTATATATATATATATTTTTAGCCGTTTTACGGCAATTAAATGGGATTCCAAATCGCACACAGCCCTGCCTCATTCACAAGTAGCATTGCGTCCTCATATCCATTCTTTTTTATTGTTTACATATATATATATCAAGACTTCACCACACTGTCACATCACTTTATTCAACTCATCATCAACTAAATACATTACATATCACTCCATAAAGCAAATTAATTTCTTCCCCACAATATTTAGGAAAATAATATTATACCAAAAATATACCGAAATATACAATATATCAACATGGCAGAATTGACAATGCAAATTCAAAAATACACCAAAAATTCCACGTTATCAATATCAAAGCCATATTCTCCAGATCAATAGTATTATGAGTCTAGATTAATTTTCAACTAATTTCACATATATTGGATATATATATAAAGAGAAACATCAAAAACACTCCACCATGGTCAAGCTGTCAACAAAATTTAAGCAATAAAAAGTATTGCCCAATTTGGCAATCAAAACAAAAAAATTAAGCTTCCTATATTTCTATCAAATTTATAGTTAACATCTCAAAGTTTTCATAAGAATAAAGATTATCAAATTTGGAGTTATAAAACTCCAGATATAGCTCAAGCAAGTCGGCTATTCTATACTGAACAGGGCACTTGAATTTTAGCAAAATTCATTCACATGTACCATCTCATCTCAACAACAAACAATCATCAACACAACAATCAAATATCAC
>CATIWM010187659.1:0-11879 GCA_949671775.1 Mallotus repandus
ATTAATACAATTTACTAAAATACTCATAATTTATCAATCAAAACACTAATTCAATAAAATTATAATTAAACTTAATAATCCACATTTTACTAATATATTTTGAATATAAAATTATTTCTTCAAAACTTATACAACTACACATATATACACTTAATATTTTCGAAATGTTGTTAAAATACACTATATTAATAATTCACATAAATAATTTAATAATATTACTTTAGAATAAAATATTTCCCAATTTTAATACAACAAATATACACATATGTATACACACTTAAATTTCATTAAAGTGTATTATAATACACTAAATCAGTAATTCTACATAAATAATAATAATAAGATTATGATTAATATCAAGGTTTAATATAATTTCATGAAATAACCATAATATCATAAGTTAATAAAATAATTATTAACATTGCAAACTCCAAAAATTTAATTTTATAATTTATAAAATTTCAAGTTATAACAATGTTGTTGTATTAAATTAGTTGTCTTGATCCATTCAGGTCAAACTGAATTAGTTAAAGCTAAATATACTCTAAATACTTATAGTTTAGAAAAAAAATTAAATTATAATATAATTCAAAATTATTTAATTAAAAATGAAAAAAGAAATAGAACTGACAATATAGATATTCTTTCTTGTATTGAACTCGACTTCCGAGTAATTGGAACTGTTTTAGGAATTTATTATTATTATTATTATTTTTGGTTTATTAGACTATGAAGTTGCCATCAGATACAATTGGTATTCTGAATTCATCTCATGGTAGGTTTATCATAATCTAGACATGTTAGATACTTATTAGCTTAATTTTTTAAAAAAGAGTTATTAGCTTAATTTAATTACTTTTTTTTAAAGAAAAATGGAACTTAAATTAAGAAATCAAGTCAGAATGAAGTACATCAATAATAAATCCTGGGGATATTTCACCCAAAGCATAGGATCTGACAAAGAATCAGAAGCTCTAGTTAAGAAGTGAGCAACTTGATTTGTAGACCGACGAATAAAACACAAATCCACATTGGATAAATCAAATATAAACCTAACACAGTCATCTATTGTAAGCAAATTATAAGATCTAGTACATAAATTTAAAACACCCAACAATATAATTATAAATATTTGGCGGAAGCAATCGTGTACCTGTTTCATGTTCGAAGCAAAGATATCTTCTTTAAATCATCACTACACCATAAACAATAAAATAAAAACAATTAGTATTAAGAAAATAGAAGACTAGATCTTCCTCTCCTATCCTTCTCACACAAAGGCGGCTATCAATGGGACAAGCCAGAATATTAGATTCATAGGATGAAGAGGGGATCTTAGCCTATTTATATAGAAAATCCCCTAGGTTTGCCCCATTAATAACCCTAGTAGGATTAAGCCTACACCTACCGCTTTACCATACCAGCCCATTTAGGTGCATATAAGCCCATAACACAGATGATCACTTTAAGCACAAATTGGGCTTCCCTACATATTCTCCTAAACTATATTTGTTCATTCAGTTTTCATAAATCAAAACATCTCATAATTAATGGCAACCCAAAATATAATAAAATTTCTAACATTCTCCCACTTGGAAAACATAAATTGTGAGTTTTTAATAATTTTAAAAAACTTTTATAAAACGACTTCAGACTGAACAACAAACACAAAGGTAGCCAGAAATTCTGAAAAACATATAGTTTAAGGAAAATGCACCTTATAATAATCTGGTCCACATTAAATCATCTATATTGGATTATGACAGTAATCATGCTTGATAACTCTGAATTGAATCTCTTGCTCGTGGAACCTGTATTGACGAGAAGAATGGATAAAAGGGCGGGGTTTCCCCCATAAACACTCCGAAGCTTAAGTCAGTATTCGTATGGAGAAATAATAAAGCAAGAAAAGTAGAATAAAGGATGTAGAATGAGTGTATGATGAGGTGATGATAGGATGATAGCCATGACTTGGTGTAGAATGATATCTTGATGTAGAGTATAAGAATGTGAAGATAAGAGAATATAAGAATGTGAAGATGATTGAATGAATGATTATGAATAATATGAGATGTATATATAGAGAAAGAATAGACATAAACCTTTTAGGAATAAGATTCCTTCTTAAGTAGGGATTGCCTTATTTAAGAGAAAAGTAAACTTCCTTTATGAGCATCTTCTTAATTGAGTATTCTTCTTCTCCAAGTAACCCTCTTCTTTGGTGAATTATAATCCTTATTAGAATAGGATACTAATATGGGGTATCAAGAGTCCCCCCTAAAAGTCTGTTTGGATATTTATATCCGAGATTTTGATGTCAAAGAAGTTGTGATAATTGCTTGGACTAATGAGCGCTGAAGAGTGTCTAATGTTGAGGGGTGAGCTGAGGTGGCCAGCCTCAGTCACTAATGCTGAAGATGCTCGGTACTGAGTCTCAATATTCTATGATGTTTGAGTAGAGATATGAAGATGCCAGCTGGGCTCAGATATGCAGATTGCTCAATAAAAATTGCTCGATGTTATAAAACGACCCGAGGGATTAACTCGTTACAAAAATGATCTGATGGGACCAGCCATCACTGGAGTTTTTAGTGCTCAAGGCTTTATTTGACCATGTGGTCTCTTAGTGTTATAACGAGGCAACGAGGCCCGAGTGCCTATGACCGTGTGGTCTCTCAGTGTTATGAAATACGACCCGAGTGCCATGCCAGCTTCAATCACTGGACTTAGATGCTTGGTGCTATGACTCGAGGCTTACATGGTCAAGGCTTTAATGCTAGCTTGCTCGAGGCTTAGATGCTCGGTGCTATGACTTGAGGCTTACATGCTCGAGGCTTTGATTGCTTGAGCGTTATTTGATCCAACTTTGGGCGGGATCCACCATTAGTATTGCTTGATAGTGTCTCTAGTGTCATTTGACAATTTTTGCATGTTGATGCCGAGTGAGATGATCAACATATATGATTATTTGGACTGATTGGTGCTTGAAGGAGCATCTTCAATAGAAATTTTCCTTATCTATAAGGATAGACAACAGAACAACAACTCTGGGATCTTTTAATTGATCTCAATTGATGGTCAGTCCTTTTGTAATAAATATATCAAATGTGATTGGTGCATGTTTTGCATGGATAATAATCATGATCATCTGTGTATAGATGTGTAAGCGTGCTTGTGTGACAAGCCATAACTATTCTTATGAGAATAAGATGAAAAGCAAATAATTAAAAAATAAATAATTGAGAGAGAAATTTATCTCCTGATATACTATTGTCCCGCCTTTGAGTTTAACAAATATTTATATTCATTGTTTGCTTTGTCTGAATGACTTTGAAGATGCCACCATGAATTTGGATTATGTAAATTTGAATATCCAAGCCTCAATTAGGAAGTGTATTGTCCAAGTTTGTGGCTAATTCTTTGGCATTTTGTGTATTCCAGCTTCATAAAGATACACTGTCCAAATATATTGCTCTGAGACTAATAGCTGAATCAAGGTCCCAAAGGCCATAATTTTTATTATTGATAGTGCTGAGTACTGGCATTGAGGTGCACAAAGTTGCATCTATGCTTGTATTGCTTAACTGTAATAATAAATAATAAAAGAATGAGAATATTGGGATTGTTTGAGCTCCCTTAGCAATTAATGGTAAGATCTTGATGTATTTTGAAGATATACTAGCATAATTAGCACATGTTTTCAAATCTCTATGCTCAGAGCTATTGGTGCATCTATATTTTTATAAGTGTGCATATATGAATAAATTCACTTGATGAGTCATAGTTATTTCAATAAAATAAATAAAAAGAAGACTTAGCTTAATGATGATAGTGTACTTTTTTACGAGCATGCATCTCTAAGCAGAGTTATAAATGTGTTTTTGTCATAGATATTTTATGAAAATAAAGAAATAATTAAGAAGAGAAAATGCATTTGTTAATGTGCTCTAATACACATTTGTTACTGCTAGCTGTAGATTGGAGAGGAATTGAACTTAATATGCTTTTCGGGAGATCTGACCTTGCTGAAAATTTACCCATGATTTGCACAAGTCTTTGCTAAATAATGCTCTTGCTTGTTATCTTGAACCTTGGAGCTTATGTGAGCCTTTGTGGTTGGCACTGTGAGTTTTTGCATACTTTGTTAACTTTAAAGCTGAAGGTTCATCAACTTGCTTTCCCAAGTGGAATAAATATGAAAAACTCGATGCTTGTTCCAGATAAAATCAGAACTAGGAACCAGACTCAGGTGTCCGATTGCTTCGATGTTTTGAAACTTGATGCTTGAAGCTTAGCTTATGATTTTGGTACTAAAGAATAATAACAAAATTTGATAGCTAAGCGAAACTAAGAGCCCTGAGACTTCTACAAGCTAGAAAATATCATATTTGGATGATTATTCAATATTGGATTGATTGCTTGATACTCAAATTTTGAATGCTCACAAAATCAGTGCTCGGTAACTTCTATTTCTATTTATGCTACCCTCCATGTCTCGTCACCTGTTGCATCTTCTATGTTATGCCTAAAGTTAAAGATTGAAGTCTACAGATATAACAGCTTCAACAATCTGAGTCTGAGGTTCAACAGGTTTTTTTTTTATTAAAACTCAGACTTCGTTAAGAAATTTTCCCAAACCATTGTTAGACTTGTCCACTCCTGTAAATGTCACACATTAAAGATGGAGCTGCTGAGCCTTTGCTTATGATATTGGTACTTGGTTGCTCGATGATCAATATTCTTTTGTATGCTTTCACATTTTTTTTAGATTTTGAATGCAGTCCCATGCCTTCTTGGATCATTAGAAAAGGGAACTATATTTTAACCCATTGGCTTCGTACTTCACCACATCTGAGCATATGCTTACAGTATAGTCATCAATTTACTACTTCATCTGATCATGCTAAGTTAGATGCTCAGAGATTGCTTGCTTCTGAGAACCAGGTGCTCCAAGGAATCCCTTATACTTCAAAACTTAATGCTGGTTTTAAATAAAAATAGAGCATATTTGAGAATCAGGACCCAGTTGTCCGACTATTTGCAGGCTTCGGTGCTTTGAAGCTCAGAGCTCGGTGCTCAGAACTTGTTTATCTTCTTGTTACTTCAGATTTTCGATGTTCAGAAATAACCTATGATCTTGATACTTGGAGGCTTTGATGGTTACTCGATGCTCACTATTGAAGTTACTTCAGAGCTTTTGCTATTTTATTTGGTTCAGGACCTACTAACAAGATCTTGCCCGTGAACCTGTGTATAAATACCAACATTATCAATTTTCAGTATCCTATCCAAGCTTTTTAGCAATTAAGCTCAATGCTTGTCCTAAAGCGGAATCGAGAATCAAACTTAGACGTCCGACTATCAAAAGATGTGCTGGTCTCTTTGGCAAGGCAGTAGAATTGCTCATGCTCTGTAAAGCTTAGACTTGAATGCCTAAACTCTCTGATGCTTAAACTTCGATACCCGGTGCCTGATTGTTCCTATACTGTGATGATTGTTGATCGTCATTGTGACCCGAGAACATTGTAATCAATCATGGAGCGGAGGGTATAGAGCACTGCTTTCATAAATCATGAAGCTCTTTTATCTATGGTCACTAATGTGAATTCCTTTGCCAAGAACACCTCAATCGTTGGCGACCATTGTAGGTAATGCGGTTGCAATCTTGTTGAAAAGTATGCGATTGCTCTAGATCATTTGGTTACTCTTTGATGTATTTGTGCTCAAATCATTCATCTTTGGGGTTTTTCTTGAAACTCGAGCAATGAGTACGTCTAGCATGAAGTCTCGACTTTGTTTTTTCTCGTATAATTTTTTTTTTGCTTGAATATGCTCTACACTACCTCTTCTATGAATTCACTTTTTCTAGGTGATTGATGTGTTTAAAGTTGGCAGATGTAGTGGCTTTAGTATTTTAATTTTTGATATGGCCACCACAAATTTTTATGAATGATGCAGGCCTCTTGGGCTTCTTATAATCCAGAACTCGAACAATTTTCAACTAACTAACAGTAGTGACTTTATGAAATTCGCTAGGCAATGCTATAACTTCATGTCCCTCTATCTCGAGCTTTCTGACTTAATGCTCAACTTGAAGTTTCCAACGATCAATTAGGCACTTTGAATCCCTGTTGCTTCGTATATGCCCTCTCAGAGTTTGCTATTTTATGTTTTTGCCATCCTTAATGATTGCTTACTATGACCTTTACTATCTTCTAGAGCAATCATCATAGTACTTTGAAGTGTGTTCCATTGACAAAAGAAGCCATATAAATTTTTGGTTCACTTACGACCCTGTAAAGAGAAGAAATCTTGGAAACTCTAACTGGTGATCTTTGGTTCGTCTTAGAGAGTTGGTGTTCATAATAACTCCTATAACCACCTTCATGCATTCAATTCTCCAGATATTAATATCAATTTTCCTTAGTACGATGATATTATAAGTAGTGATATGAGGCTCCCACTTTTAATCTTCACAACTGTTGTTCAAATTGATGACTGAAAGATTTATTTTTGTTGCATGTTTGAATTTGTTGAGCAAGATTCCAAGCAAGTTCTGATAACTCGGAATGTAATTTGGTTATGCCTATCTCTTAATTTTCTTATTTTTAAACAAATAAGAAAAGCTAGGTATTTTCCATAGACGGAGCCACTTGATAACTCTGAATTGAATCTCTTGCTTGTGGAACCTGCATCGACGAGAAGAACGGGTAAAGGGGCGGGGTTTCCCACATAAACACTTCAAAGCTTAAGTTAGTATTTGTATGGAGAAATAATAAAGTAAGGAAAGTAGAATAAAGGATGTAGAATGAGTGTATGATGAGGTGATGATAGGATGATAGCCATGGCTTAGTATAGAATGATATCTTGATGTACAGTATGAGAATGTGAAGATGATTGAATGAATGATTATGAATAATATGAGATGTATCTATAGAGAAAGATTACACATAAATCTCTTAGGAATAGGATTCATTCTTAAGTAGGGATTGCCTTGTTTAAGAGAGAAGTAGACATAATAACTTCTCTTTAACGCGCACATGCTTACAAGAGTAAGAGAAATTCTCTTTAACGTGCACATGCTTACAAGAGCAAGAGAAATTCACAAGCTTTAAAAAGCTAATTGTTTCCATAAACACAAATGGAAACCCTTGCACAGTTGTTTCCTAAACTCAAATGGAAACACTCATATAATGACCAAAGACCATACTTAAGACTAAAACATAAATGTCTTAATTTTTTCTGGCTAAACACTACCAGTCGTTTCCGGAAACATAAAAGAAATATATTTATAATGATCATTGGTCATGCTTAAGACGAAAACGCAAATGTCTTAAGACTTTAATTATAATTTATAGCATGCAATCACTCAATATATATTTATAAATCAAAATAAAATGATAATCATCAAATCATATCATAGTCACATATAAATATGCATCTCACATGCATATATATGATAATAGTAAACGCATATGGAAAATTACAAACTATAAACTCCCATTGATCAATACATATGGAGATACTTAATGCAAGTATTTAACCACAAACAACAAACTCCCACTTATCAAGTGAATTAAAAATTTATAAAATGTCCATATCTCTAACAAACATCATGTATTTATATAATTTGATTGGTGAATTAAAAATTAATGCTATTATGCAATCTAATCTTATGACTCATCACTACTTGAATTCTCCACAATAATGTTCACAATTGGACACTTAAATACCATATACTAAAAAATACTTGTTGATTTTTAAACAAGAATAACATCAAATGTGCCCATAAGTAAAATATAACATTTAAAACTTTAGAATAGACTCTCTTCTATAACTCCACAACTAAAAACAAGTGACACATTTAGTCCATATATAATTATCTTTAAGTATGTATCTATTTGATACTCTCACGCAAAAGATAATATCTCAAACCCCACATAAAATGTTTTAAATATTTTAGATGAAGATAAATATCATTGCATCTCAATATTAACAATTCTCATAAATATTAAAAGTAAATAAAATTCTCTAAACCATTAATAATGAGAAATTAAACACCTCCATTTAGTATTTTGTAAAGTGAATAAGAAAATATAAATTATCTCCCACTAGTCAACAAATATAAATGCAACAACTTGTATTTTTCTTTAAACCATTCAACTTTGCACCATGCAGAATTTCAATTTTAATTTCATAAGTGCAACAATCTTGAACCTCATAAAATTAATATTTGAAAAATACATAAACCATCTCAATACATTAACATTTAAGAATGATATATTTACATATATCAAACAACTATACCAGTTAAAATACACCAACACTCATGAATAAATCACCACAAAATGTATGAGAATACTGTATTATTATAATCCTTAAACATAAAGTTTAGTCAATTCTCATACTCCTCAATAATCTATAAAAAGATTAATTTAATATTTATCGCATGAATTCTCAAAGCAAATAAATAGAAAATTACCAAAGAGTAATTTACTTTCTAGTGATATGAACTATATAACATTTTTTTCTTACCATTAATTTCACAACAAACAATTCATTAACAAGCACCACACCTCATTATTCATAGCAATACAAAGATCAAGTAAACTCTACAATAATATTAGCACAAAATTTATTTTCACAACTTACACAATGTGTAATGGAGAGAAACTAATACACATTAAACTTTGAAAGTTATAAAGCACAAAATATTAATAAATAGAAAAATGTTTATTCAACTTAAAACTCTAAAGCATTGGAAAACTCTTGAGAAAACAATCAAAATATTTTTACTTCAAGAAAACTCAATTACACATCATACTTATTCACTCTTAAACGTATGATTAACTATTAACCAGAAAATACTACTCAAAATTAATTAATTAAAATTCATTCACACGCTTGCAAATATTTAGTAAATAATCAAATGTTTCAATTCTCACCCTATTTGCAAGAATATTGGCTTCATACATAAAATAAAATTTTAATAAAAATTAAGTACTAGAAGTACTAAAATCTCACCCATATCAAATAAAATTTTTTTTTAAAGAAGTTAAAGATAAATAAAGAAATAATTTTTAATAAAAGATAATTTCAAATTAATTTAATACTACTAAAAAAACTATTAAATATATATAATAATTTTACAACAAAAGAATTATTTACTTTAGTAAATAATTTAAGAACTCCCACATAATTAAATAAAATACCCATAAAATATTTATGAGAATAAAACAATTTTAATATAAATATCTCACCCCTTTAATATATTCTTCAAAATATTTAACAAAAAATTTGCCATGTTTATAAAATTAACTTTACGGATATTCTAAACTATATCAGTTTTGAATAAGAAGCTAAAAATATCACAAAAAACACAAGTAATTACATCAATTATACTTTTAGACTAATATCTACACAATGCTTAAAGGTAAGCACATAAACTATAACTATTTATTCTCAATATAAAATTCTAAAAGTTATAGAATTTTACACAATTGTGCATCTCAACAATGCATCTCATTCTCATAAAAATTGTTCAAAGATAACATAAAAGCATGTATTTACTAATGGGTAATAAGCTTCAAGAACTTAAAATTATCATTCTGGCTATTTTTGTTATTTGGATAAATTCCAGCATCACTACATATTTACCTTTGGGCAGAATATGTCCATGCAGTAGAATTTTCCATCAAAAGAATTCTCGCATCACTACATGTTATCCTTTGGGAAAAATATGCACGTGCAATAGAATTTTTCATGTGAAGCTCACAAATGAGAACACTCTAATCATCAAGAAAACCATCCCCTTTGGGAAGATAAAACCCCTAAAATAAAGCATTCCCTATACACAAATGTTTTATATTAGTCCCCACACACAATATACAACAACCCCCTTTGGGTAGGTCATTATATATAATATAATCCCCACACGATTTCTAAACTAATACACATAATAACCCCTTTTGGGCAGGTTATTATATATACTATTTCAGAAATTGTTCCTCCACAAAAATTGAAAATAATTATACAAGTCTCAATGAACATTCCTCTTTGGTGGTAATATTCACGTTGACCTATACAATCTTCTCAATTAGGAATTTCTCAAGAAACCCATTAGTAATTTGCATACTAAACACAAATGTATACATAAAATTACACACATGACATACTAATCACAAATGTATCTCTATTGTTAAATACATGCTTAAACACATAAGCTTTGAACACAAAACACAAATTTAAGTGCAATTATGCCATGTAATCAAACTCAAGAATAGATAGCATCACTTGTATCACAAATCACCAACACGAGTATAAATAATTATTAACTCGTGATTAAATAATCTTATATATATAATGAACAACTTTTCATAACTCACATGAAAATAATTCTCTATTTTATAGACAAATGTAAGCATAAATATTTGTATAATTTAGATCATGTATTTATAGTAATATATTATAAACATATCTTATATGGTTGTACCCCTTTACATGCTCAACAAGCAAAATGTACATTAATCTCTCAAATATAAATTTTAAAATAAATTAACCTTGCACTTGGATGCAACAATTTGATTTGAAATTTTAAACTTCAAATGTAACAATTTTAAATAACATTTAATTAAATGTTATTTCAAACCCACACTAATATAGTTGCCAAACAACAATTTGATCCAAAATCAAATCCATAATAAAATATCTTACATCCAAACACAACATAATTAATATTTATTTTGAGAGACATAATTTTATAAATGATTAAATCACATAACATCACAAATTCACTAATGTTGTACTTAACCATTCATCATGTGTAATATAATCACAAAATTTTATTCATTAATCTTATATACCATCAAATTAATTATTTTTGAACTCTCAAGATACTAATTCAGATCTAATTATATAATAATCCTAGTTAAAATAGAATTTGTGCTCCCCTTTTATTTTGGATTTATTTAAATCATTTAATTCAATAAAATATTTTAATAATAATAAAAAAAATAAATTTTATGAATCACCGCACAATAAATTTTTCAAACGTAAATATATTATGAAAAATTGATTTTAACATATATATATATATATATAAAGACGAAATTCAAGAGTCACCTGGTTTTATCATCCTCATCCAATATCGACCAGTGGGTAAATAAAAAAACACGAGCATTTTTTTTTAATTATCCAACTAAACCAAGTACAGGAGCTAAGTTCATCTTTAGCTTGACCATGTATTACAAAAGAATCAATTCTAAGAAGAGTCGGGCCATTAAAGGTTTACCTAATAAATTCTTCATCATCAACAATGAAGTGATTCAATCAGAGAAATTGAAATATCATACCAATACAAATGCCGTCAGTAACTTATTACCATCCTTTTGTTTAATTCATAGGAAATAATCAACTTAACCTCTTGACCGTACCAATTTTAAAACCTAAATCTCTTTGTTTTTATAGGAACATAGACGGGATCTCTTGTTACTGAACATGCATGGCCATTCAAGACAATTTTACATAATTGGCATGCATAGTCATTCAAGGCAATCATTCTTGTTCACTGGAGTTAACTAAAATAATAATAATAATAATAATATAGAACCAAAAATCACTATGCATGTCCTTTTTGCATGAGAAAACTGAACAAATACACAAGTCCATATATCTCCAGCACAATTATTAAATATTAAACATGTGTATATTACCACACTTTACAGACAAATCGAAATGCAAAATTGAAGTATTATGAATGCATGTCCGAAAACAAAACACGGCAAAGTAAAATAATAAAACAATACATATTGTACTAAATTAATCAATTATCAATCAAATCATTAACCAAAATAATTAAATTTAAATAACAATTAATTTAG
>CATIWM010187664.1:0-14311 GCA_949671775.1 Mallotus repandus
ATAAAATTAGAACTACATTTTAATTAATTTAATTGTGTTAGAGATAATGTAGAAGTTAACCTAATTAAATCAAGAAACATACTTTCAATTATATTTTAATTAATTTAATTTAATTTAATTTTGTTAGAGATAAAATATAAGTTAACCTAGGCAACATACTTTCAATTAAATTAGAACTATTTTTTAGTTAATTTAATTCTTATTAGAGATAAAATAGAAGTTAACCTAATTAAAATATGAAATAGACTTTCTATCAAATTTTAATTAATTAATTTTACTTTTATTAGTAAATAACAAAATTATCCAATTTTTATATAATAATGAGTGAAGACTTTTTCATAATTTTATATGTCCCGTCTCCCCTTCGTACATATATATATATGTATGAATGGGGCAATTCCTATTTTGTCCCAATATTAATCAATTTTTTTTTGAAAATTTTATTTAAATTTGAATAATTAATTAAAATAATAAAATCTAAAAATTTAAAATAATTAAATAAATTCATTATGCTATAATTTAAATTCATATAACTTGTAACTAATTTATTTATTATTATTCTTATTATTATTATTATAAAGGTAAAGGAAGAATAGTAGTCATATAATTTATCGAGCTGCGACAAATAAAATTACTCTATATACATATTTCGGCGTAGGCATTAATTACACGTACTGAAGGAACAAGCCGCCGCAAATTTGTTTTATTTTATTTTAAATACGTATATATTCTTTACTGTTACATTGCCGGCTACCCACCTCACTGTCTCTGCATTCATACCTGTGTGCCGAGCAAACAATTATTGATGTTAAAATTCCTTAATTTGGTTGATTTTACACATCACATGTCTTTGAATTTTCTTTCCCTTCGAAATGCATGATATTAACCCAAACACTATATTTGAAAAGAGAAGAAAAAAAATAGGGTGAGAAATATAAAAAAAAAATATTATTTTTCTTTCTTTATTTTTCTCTCTTATATTTGGATTTGAAGGAAAATAATATAGGGAAAAAAGAAAGTTATGGTATTTTTTTTATTGGAAAGATAAAATATTAAAAAAAATAAATGTATAATATATTTACTATTATGCCCATGTACTAAAATAATAATTGAAGATACAAATTCTACAATAAGGATAAAATTGTAAAATAAAATGAACAGTAAAATTTTCCTCTCTTTTTTTCCCATTTTCTCTCCAATAAAGCCAACTTTCCTTCCTCGCTACATTTTCCTCCCTCATTCCAAATAAGAAAAAGTGGTTTTCCTCTTCCATTTTTCTCCCCCATTTTCTATCCTTCCCCTTTTCCTCCTATTCCAAACTTGGTAATAGAATTTTTCAGTGATTGATAATTTTTTTGACAACTGAAAATATATTATTGGTTCAATTCTGGGCAAAGCATAAGAGAGGGAGCAAAAGATTTTTCAATATAAAAGCATACAAATTATAGTAAATAATTTTACTTCAAAAACATACATCACAAAAAAAAAAGATAACATCAAAACATAAAATAAAAAAGCCACAAATATACATGTACATCAGTGTCACATTAAGAGGACTTAAATTTTAATAAATGAGATAGCTAATTTCTAATATAGAGAAACTTAAATTCTGGAACATCCTTAACAAAATAATAGGTATGATAAAACATATCAATAAGAAAAATCCATTTTATAAACAAAGAAACCTTGAATAATGGGTGATAATTTGGTTCCCTCGAGTTTACATTCAATGGGGTGTATATTGAGTTGTTAACGGTGTATTGGTTGATCTATAAAATAAGAAATGTTAAAATGGGGTTAGATGGTCTCATGGAAATCCTACTCCAATGCTTAGGTTAACAATAAGAGATGATTGGATAATATCTAGGTAGTTGATGGTGAATGAATGACCTAGTTGAGTTAGAGTATGAGTCAAAAATCAAGGAACTGCCACCTGTGGAAGTGTTTGAGGTTCAGTGGGAAAGTGGCTACGTGATTTTAGGAGAATGTATGTGGGAATCATATGCGATAATAATGGACTAGTGGGCAAGGCTTGCAGATAGATTCATTAGAAATTGGCTAACTTGGCATATGACTAGGTCTTTAGAAGTTTAATTTAACTTTATTATCGATGGATAAACCATATCAAGGATTTCCATAAAAGAAATGATGCATTCTTCTTCAACAGTGCAGACACAAACATAAAGGGTCTATTTGATTAAATTGTTATTGATAGTTGGTGACTGGTAGTTGATAGCTAATCAATGTTGAGTATTTGGTAAAATTATAACAACAGTTGTTAATAGTGTATTTAATTACATATATAGACATTATATATATATATATATATATAAAGATTATTTAATGCTTATAATACAAAATTTTAAAAATGATTTTATTTATATAATTTTATAAAAAGAATATATATACTTTTATTAAACAATCTATTTTAAATAAAGTACTAATATTATTACTATCATTAATATTAGAAATGATCAGTTGTAAAACTATTTATGAATATAATATTTTAATATTTTTATTTGAGTGCTTTATATTTTTAATAACTATAATATTAATATTTTTAATAATTATAAAAATGATAATTAGTTAAAGTTAAAAAGGTGAGGGAAAAATAGAAAATATAATTTTAAAAACAAGAACTGTTGGTGAAAAGCTCCAAATTAGAGCTTTTATGAATTGATATTGTTTGGGTATCTAATAGCTACCAGCTTCTTTTCAAAAACATTAATCAAACAAAATTTTTTCTAGCTTTTGGAAAGTGAATAGCTAAGAGCTGCATTCCAATAGCTAAAACAAACACCCAAAATCCTTGATATTATCAAGGATATGTGATAACTCTGAATTGGATCTCTTGCTTGTGGAACCTACATCGATGAGGAAATCGGGTGAAGGGGCAGGGTTTCCCCCATAAACACTCAAAAGATTAAGTCAATATTTGTATGGAAAAATAATAATAAAGCAAGGAAAGTAGAATAAAGTAGAATGGTGTTGGATGATGAGGTGATGACGGAATGATGGCTTGATGACTTGATGTAGAGTATAAGAATGTGTGAATGAATGATCTCCCCCAATATGAGATGTAATGAGATGTATATATAGTGAGAGATTGACTTAAACCTTTTAAGAATAAGATTCCTTAGTCATGTAGGATTGCCTCATTTAGGAGATAATAGAGTTCCTTATCAATCTTTCTTCTTATTCAAGCATACTTCCTTTTTAGGGATTATAACCCTTATTAGAATAGGATACTGATATGGGGTATCAAGAGTCCACCCTAAAAGTCTATTCGGATATTTATGTCTGAGTGCTATGAATGTCTGGGATACAATGATGGTTGCTCGGATATTGGAAGTACTAATGATGGTATCTGACGTTGATGGGTGAGCTGAGGTGGCCAACATCAGTCGCTAATGCCGAAGAATGCTCGGTATCAAAACAAAGAATTTTGTCGTTTCTGAGTAGAAGGATGTGAAAATTCTAGCTGATCTTATAGATGCTCGATGTTAAGAAACGACTCAAGGGATTAACCCATTACATAAATAATCTGACAGGACCAATTGTCACTAGAGTTTTTAATGCTTGAGGCTTAGATGCTCGGTGCTATAGAAGCGAGGCCCGAGTGCCTGTGACCAAGAGGTCAATTTTGGTGTTATAAAATGAGGCCCGAGTGCTTGTGACCATGAGGTCAATCTCGATGTTATAAAATGAGGCCTGAGTGCCTATGACCATAAGGTCAATCTTGGTGTTATGAAATGAGGCTCGAGTGCCTGTGACCATGAGGTCAATCTCAGTGTTATGAAATGAGGCCCGAGTGCCTGTGACCATGAGGTCAATCTTGGTGTTATGAAATGAGGCTCGAGTGCCTGTGACCATGAGGTCAATCTCAATGTTATGAAATGAGGCCCGAGTGCCTGTGACCATGAGGTCAATCTCGGTGTTATGAAATGAGGCCCGAGTGCCTGTGACCATGAGGTCAATCTCGGTGTTATGAAACGAGGCCTGAGTGCCTGTGACCATGAGGTCAATCTCTGTGCATTAGAAACGAGGGCCCGAGTGCCTGCGACCATAAGTTAATCTTTGTGCATTAGAAGTGAGGCCTAAGTGCCTATCCTCAATACTGTAAAAGCGATCTGAGGGTGTCAGCTTCAGTTACTGGACTTAGATGTTCGGTCTTGAATTTTGATAACTTTGTTGATGACAACTGTCTGGCTAGAATAGTGATAGATGTTGAGTTCGAACATTGTTGATGTTTGATTTTGTTGAGCATTGCTGTTGTAGCAAAAGGAAAGGATGTTGTGATTATGGTAGTGAGTTTGAGCTCTTTTAGTCTAAGCTTAGTAATGTGGGATAGTAATTTAGTGAGGGTTTTTTTGAAAGGATGGAATGTGACCAAATTTGGGTTTGTCCAATCTGAGGCATGAGATGAGCTTGGTAGTTCAAGTGAAAGACCAAGGTTGTATAGTTTCTGGAATAGAGGATGCTGCAAGATGCTAGCTAGGTTGTCTTGGAATTTGACTTTGATTTATACGGCTATGTAGTGGATATACTAGACTCCATCCTTGAATTTTCCTTGTTAAAATTTGGAATTTCCACAAAGATATGCTTTCACTTTTAGTTGTCTTTGAATTCTCCGCAGATATTTTGCAATTTCAACAATGTGTAGCAAGTTCTACTGCCAAATGCAAGTCTTCTGTATCTTTAATTTTTCTACAGCTCTTGCTTGTATTGAGCTTTGACAAAGTGTTTCCTTTATCTGTTACGATAGACAAAAGATAAAATTTTTTGGGATCATTTTGATCCATCTTGGTTGAATGTCAGTCCTTGATAAAATATATCAATGATTATTGCATGTTCATGCATAGGTAATAATCATGTATGTGTGGACGAGCATCTATATGTAGATGAGTAAATGTGCTTGTATGACAAGCTATAATCATTTATATAAGAATAAGATGAAAATAAATAATTAAAAATAAATGTTTGAGAAAGAATTATTATCTGTGGTGGTGGTGCTGTTATCCCACCTCTTGAAGTCACGAATATTTATGTTGTGGTGCTCAGTAGTAGCCTAGTTTTATTTTGATCTTCATCTTAAGGTAAACCTGTAAACCTTCTAGCTGCATCAGTTAATAAAATAAATTTTGGAGCTCGGCTTGTTCTTTTCTATTCTCGGATTGTAATGCGGGCTTGACCCATTATTGTAAGCACTATCTCCCTTAACTTTAACTTCTTCTAGAACCAGCAGCAATGACGAAGCAAAGAGCCCCGTCATCAATCATTCCCTTCAGGTGCTGTTATCATTATCGACGTGTTCCATACATGTTCCGAAGCTGCACATAAACTCTACCCTAGAACCAGTTTTGTAACTTTCATATCTGGTTGAAGATAACCGAGTTCTTCAATGATTAGCAGCTACAGAATTTCGAAGATTCCAGCTCATTAGGCATGTGACACCTAAGGCTTTCATGATGTGCAATTATTCTTCAGCCAAATTAATGAATTAATGTTCATAATCATGAGCCCATCTTTGAAGGCCATGATGTTGCTGTAGTTGAAAGCTTATGATTTAATTAATTTCCCCCCTTTTTTTATCAATGTTATCCCATGAAGCAAAACGACTCTGAACAGAGCGAAAAATCATTATCTTAATCGTCATCATCATCTTCTTCGTCATCATCATCTTCTGAATTTGTTGTTCTGTGGTATTGGTGAAACATTCCATCTTGTAGTCGAGGTGGGACAGAATCTGGTTTTGGCCAAGTTGTCCAAATTCTTTGATGCTCAGATTCGGACGCCTGACTGTCTTCTATGATGCTCAATGTTCGGTGGCAGCTTTTGATCCGAGAACCACTCCCAGGCAGGGCCACCCTTCCCTGCGTCTATCAACTTTTGCTCTTTTCTTATTTTTTTGAAGATTAAAATTCCATATCTTCCTCAAATTGATAGTGGAGCAGCTGAGCTTCTTGCTCGATGGAACTTGCTTCTCCTGTGTTCGCGTTTCATCGGATTATTAGTTGGTGGGCTATGAAAGTCTCGGAATGTTCCGACCAGCTACTGCTTCATCGCTATTCGTTGGAATAACTCGTTTCCTCAGAGACTTCAGACACCTTAGGAATCAGGTGCCCGACTATCCCTAAGCTCAGGTACTCGGTGCAATTTTCTCACTATTTTTCCGGAGTTCTGGACTTTGGGAGTTGCTGTAAAATCCATGCAGCCCATTCTCATGCTTTCTATCTCACAAATTCTCCATATAACAGAGCTCGGACAGCTCTGATTACCTTCCTTGGAAGTTTGGAAGCTCAGAGTTTTGTAAGTTGATGCTCAAATATCTGAGGCCTCGATGCTCGGTTCTCGTTATGGTTCAATGAATGAATGGCACTCTCATGTATGCATTCTCGGCAATCTTGTGTCCACTGAACCTGATTGTTACTATGTTCCTCTTGGTGCTGAGTCTCTAATCTGAGAATGATCTTGGCGTTCGATGTTTAACTTTAATCTGAGAATGGGCTTCGTTAAAAACCTTGGTCTTGTTCTCAATCCAAATTGATGTTATCAGCTATGCCCACTCAATTGATTCACGGACAATTAAAGCATCACTTCTTGAAGTAGTTGTTGTATTCACTTTCTAAGTTTGTCTTTTTCTGCCTCTATCCACTTTTATACCTAAACATAAAGGATAAGCACTAATTGAATTTTCTACTGGACGTTATGCATGGCTAAGACCTGTGATTGTTAACCTTTAAATTTTCAAAACTCACTGTTCTTCGTGCCGATATTAATTGAATGCGGGGATCATTCCCTTGTGTCAGTGCTCGGACAGTAATTCTTCTACATGGAATTTAAAAAGAATATAACTCGTTCCTTCAATGTTTTGCTTTCCTAGATTCCTGCTGCTCTTTCTATCCCATATATTGTAGGACGAGCTACTGCCCTCTCAAATAATAAAAGGCACAATAAACTTATGACCATTGGTTGGTGATCTGAAACCTTCACCCTATCTTAAACCTGGACAGCTCCACATAACTTCTGAAGATAGCAGTTATAGCTTCAATAACTGTGTCCTCACCTTGATCAAACTTATCACTAATGATAAGTATATAAATTCTTGTTAATAGTTGCAATACTTATTTCTGAATGGCACCAGAATAAGGCTCTTCCCCTTTTTCAATGACTAAGGGTCTTTATAAAATCAATCTCGGATGGATAGGAACAGAAAAGTAGAAAAGTTATAGATTAATTCCCATGCGTGTTAGTGCCGCGTATAGTCCATCAGAGGACTTCATTACAAGTCCTTTTGACATAGCGGAAGAATGTAAGATATCTATTAACGATTGTTGAATCGCGCACGACTACCAATCGTTAATCTTCTACGCCTGCAATTCTCAATTATAGGGTATAGGCATCAAAATTAGACGAATTTTGGAAAATTTAAAGAAAATTCGAATTCTATTAATAATCTGACGTACAAAAGCCAAAAGAATAACTCTTAAATAGAAACCCTAAAACAAATCCTAAACAAACTAGAAAATAAGAGTTTAATCCTAATCAAACTAGAAAATAAAAGTTCTATCCTAAACAAACTAGGAAATAAGACATATAAAACAATTAAAACACAAATTTGCCTTTTTGAAGGCCTAATTTGCTTGTGACTCCGAATCTTTGGTCCGTTTCCAATCAAACTGGCATTTGGAATCGTCAAAATTCAAAACTCCAAAGTTGCAGTTGTTTACGAAACTGCCACTGCTACAATTTTTGGAATTTATCTAGGAATCGAATTGCTTGCTCTTCTATAACTCTATCCGCATCACCTTCGCTTGTATTGCTTTGCCTTCTACCTTGTGGTTGGCTTATGGACCATGTTGTTTCTTTCCAAACTTCGCATTATTCTGAGCAAGCATTATCCACTTTGCGGCTCTCATATCGAGCGGTGTTCACATATGCAAGCAAGAGCCTCGCCCTGTATGCAAATTGGATGAGCATATACTGCCTCTCTAATAACCCAAATCTAAAACCTAGTCTACCCACTCTGCCTAGTACTATATTTGATGAATACACCTCATGGTGAATGATGGTGAGTATTGAACCAGTTATGAAGATAATATGAAACTCGTGCCATGCCAATATAAATTTATAATCTGCTTCCATGGGATTGGAGAGTTGTCTGTTTTCTTCATGCATCTAGTTTCCGCATTGACGTTTTTGGTTTGACAGATCCTTGATGTTGTTCATAAAGGATCTAGAGCTTGTGAGAGTGAATATGCATGGCCTTCATACTCATGCAATTGTTAAAACGAACATTAAAATATTTTTTATTCCAAAAAATATTCAAGGTGTGCATGATTCTTTGACATTTATCAATCCCTCCAACGTTGTAATCTCGTGATGTAGAGCAGACCTAGTAGTGATGACAAGAAAGAATTGTTTCGATAATCTCTGCAATCATTTATCCCAAATTTGTCATTGATGGTTGAATTGGAACTTTTCATTATCATGCGTAGAGAAAGTGTGATTTAGTTGCGTCTTTGAGTGGTCGAGCTAAATTCCTAGCAAGTAATAATAATTCAGAATTCAATTTGTTGCCTAGCTCTGGTCCCTATAGATGGTGCCACTTGATAATTCTGAATTGAATCTCTTGCTTGTGGAACCTACATCGATGAGGAAGCCGGGTGAAGGGGCGGGGTTTCTCCCATAAACACTCCAAAGATTAAGTTAGTATTTGTATGAAAAAATAATAATAAAGCAAGGAAAGTAGAATAAAGTAGAATGGTGTTGGATGATGAGGTGATGCTGGAATGATGGAATGATGGCTTGATGACTTGATGTAGAGTATGAGAATGTGTGAATAAATGATCTCCCCCCATATGAGATGTAATGAGATTTATATATAGTGAGTGATTGACTCAAAGCTCTTCGGAATAGGATTCCTTAGTCTTGTAGGATTGCCTTGTTTAGAAGAGAATAGACTTCCTTATCAAGCTTTCATCTTATTCAAGCATTCTTCCTTTTTAGGGATTATAACCATTAATAGAATAGGATATTGATATGAGGTATCAATATGGTTCCTAGAATGATAAAAAAAAAAAGAAAAAAATAATGTAGGAGAGAGAAAATTTGGTTCATTGATTGATAAACTTGGTGTCATGTGCAACAACTTTAATTATAAGAAAAAATTATAGCAAATTTCAAATTTTCAATTCACAAATTTTCTGATACTCAAATTAAATTTCTTAAAGTATAATTTTTTTTCAATAGTAAAAACTTAAAATCTCTATATAATGGTGAATGTATAAATATTTTTCATTACGCTATTTTTTTAAGATAAAATTTATATGTATTCAAAATATTTATGTTAGTTGGGCTCTAACTTTTCGTTAAAATTCATATTGAGTTCTTCAAATTTTTTGATGAACATCCAATGCTAGTGTCTTTTATCCGAACGTCAGCTCTCCAAATTTAAATGTAATCTCCATTTATACACGCATGAAGCATAAGATTGTATGGTGCTCGTTTCGAATCTTTAAATTTTTATTAATGTTCGTCTTTATCCCTTATTTGGTTTTAATTTTCAAATGAATTTTAAATAGAATTTAGTTGAAAATGAATTCTAAATTTATTTAAACCAAACATATTTCATCAATATCAATGAATTTAGTGTTAAATAATTCATGGCGAACTTCCACACACCAGTCCCTTTTCAACAAGATTTTTTTGAACAATGCTTTTCAATAAGATTTTAATCAAAAGGATAATTGCAGATTAAATAATTCTTCGTATTCTCCACCCGCACTAGTGACTGAACTACACATTTATTGTCCAACACAAGAATTATTTTCCTCAAACCCATATCCCAAGCTAACGACAGTCCTTCAAACACACCCCACAATTCTACCATTGTCGCCGAGGCAATCCCAACGTTCATCATGAACCCACCAAGCCATTGTCCGCAGCTGTCCTATAATAATCCACCTGCTGTTGCTAGCTTCGAGCTCCCATTCACAGCCCCATCTGTATTTAGCTTGATCTATGGATCATCTGGAGGTTGCCATACAATCATTTGTTGAATTCTGAGATCCCCATCTACTGTAAACACATTATTGTTGAATTCTGAAAATGTTGCTCACTTTTTTCCTCTTAATTCAATCATAGTCTATCTTAATTAATTAAGTACCAACTGTTTTTAGCCCTCATTTCTTTTGCAGCACGTATAATTCTCTGCTTTAATTTTTGTCATTTTAGGATTCTTATAGAAAGTGCGACTTCATGTCCATATATATGTGTAAAATGACATTCTCATATATCTCCAAACACTTTTCTTTTTTCCTATGAAGTCTTTTAGTGCTAGAATTAATCAATATAGAAAATAATGATGTTTCACTATCTAGGCTCAGCGAAACATTAAAGAAAGAGATCGAAGAACTCGTATGAAAGATCTCCTTTCTTTTCTTGCTTCTATTCTTCGTCCCTAACCATCCAAGTTTCCCTAGAACTAATAAATTTTGCAGTATACTATGCTAGATCTTCCATTTTTCTAATATTTTTTTTGTCACACAGATGTAAATGCCTAAACTACTTGATGAAGCCACTAGTCAGCTGAAACAGATGCATGCAAGAATAGAGGAACATAAGCTAAAAAACGCACAAGCTGAAGGACAATACACTATAAAAAAAAAAGAGATAAGGATACAATTAAAATTGTTGCCTAAACCTTAAAAAAATTATTTCCAATACTTTTAGGGATAATTTTGGTCGTCCCCATTTTAGAAGATGACAGTCGTCCCCTAAGTTGGAGACGATTGTCGTCCCAACAAATAAGGACAACTGCCGTTCCTTAAGATGGGGGATGACAATCGTCTCTATAAGTAAGGATGATTGTCGTTCCCAAAATGTTTAGGGACGACATTCGTTTGTATTTATAAGGATGATTATTATCTCTACTTTAAGGGACAATTATTGCCCCCTACTTTAGGGAACAACATTCCATTACAGACAAAAACAAATGTGTTTTTGAATTTATCCTAAATAATTATATTTTATTTATTTTTACTTTTATTTATTATTTAATTATTTAATAATATTTTTTTCTTTTATAATCTCAGTATTAGTCTCAAAATAATTTGAGGCAATTAAGTATTAATAATATTATTTCATTAATAGAATAAATTTCCATTAGTTCAAATTCAAGTAAGACTACAAAATTAATATAAACTATCTTATAATAATACAATTGTTGCTCTTAATATGCCCATACTTTACAGGTCCTCTCCTCAACGTGTAGCTTTGATTGTTGAAGTCAAGTTTCAACCGGCTTCCATAATATCCTTTGTGCCCATAAAAAATTTTGTGTACCTGAAAACACATTAATATAATATGTCACTCAGCTATCTCCATGACAAATACTTTAATTAATCGGCCACAGGCAGCTCATAGATATTGACACTAGTTCTAGACATAAGAAGTGACGATTCTATTGTAGAAGTGAATTTGATTAGAGGGTCGAATTGAAATAGTAATGGTATTCTTGTCTATTGATTACAGATAACATACAACTCTTATAGATACAAGAGAAAACTATTGTAACAGTTAGAGAAAATGTGGTTGTGTACAAGAAGTCAAGAAGAGATGTGATTGTGTACAAGAAGTAGAGAAGGGCTATTGTAACATGATTGTGTATAAGAAGTCAAGAGAAGTTGTTATGATAGAAAGATAAAATGTGATTATGTGCAAGAAGTCAAAAAGTGAGATTACAAATCCTTATGTCTATCATCCCCCCGCAAGTTGAGCGGGTGTAGCAACAAAACTCAACTTGGTCCAAAGAAGTTGAAATCGATTTTTAGATAGTGGTTTGGTAAGACTGTCGGTGAGTTGATCTTAAGAGGAGAGGTGGCAAACTTGTAAGGCATTATTCATGACTTGCTCCTGAAGGTAGTGGAAATCTATTTCCAAGTGCTTTGATATACTGTGAAAGATGGGAGTAGTGGTTAAATAGGTTGCACCAAGATTGTCACACTAGACAATCAGAGATGTGGATGGAGGTCAACCTATTTCATGAAGCAAGGAGGTTAACCATTGAATTTTGGTAACAGTAGATGCAATGGCCCTGTATTCAGCTTCTGTGGGTGATTTGGCATCCATGCGTTGCTTCTTAGATCCCCCAGTAATCAAATTACAGACAACAAAAATACAAAATCTAGAAGTGGATTTGCAGTCATTGATTGAACCTCCCTAATCAGCATCACAATAAGCATGGAGTTGTATGGAGGGAGATGACCGAATGAGGAACCCATGAGATGAAGTGCACTTCAAATAGCGCATAATTCTTTTCACCGCAGATCAGTGAATGTCAGTAGGCTTGTGCATAAACTGTGACACTTTATTCACTGAGGAAGAAATATCAGGTTGTGTGACGATATTTCTATAAAGATGAGGATCATGAAAAGGTTCACAAGAAGAAAGAGACAATTTAACTTGCAGTCAAGAAGGAGTGGACATACCATTTGTTTGATCCATTTTGGCACGATGAAGTAAATCATTGATGTATTTTTGTTGAGTGAGGAGAACACCATTAGATTGCCATTGGACTTCAATGCCAAGAAAGTAGGAGATAGCACCAAGATCTTTTAAAATAAATTTTATCTTCAAAGTAGACATAATGGAATGAAGCATATAGGTAGAGTTGTTGGTTAAGACTATGGTTAAGACTATATCATAAATATAAACGAAGCAAAAACCGACACTATGATGAATGTAATAAAATAAGGAAGAATTGATTTTGGAACTTGTGAATCCAAGAGTAAGTAAAGCATCACAAAGGCATTTAAACCACTGTCTGGGTGCCTGTTTGAGACTATAGAGGGATTTCTTCAACTTAAAGACATAATTAGGATATTGAGTATGAACAAAACCAGGAGGTTGTTACATGAAGACATCTTCCTCTAACTTGCTATGCAAGAATGAATTTGAGACATCAAGATATTTAATTTGCCAATTAGAAGAGATGGCAATGGAAAGAATAAGTTGCATGGTGGCAGGCTTTACCACAAGGCTATAAGTTTCATGGAAATCAATCCTAGGTCTATGATGAAAACCCTTAGCTACCAATCGTGCTTTGAATCAATCAATGGAGCCATCCTATTTTTGTTTAATCTGATACACCCATTTACACCCCACTACATTCTGTAATGGGTGTGAAGGAAATAACTCCCAAGTATCATTGGCAAGAAGTGCGCTTATCTCTTCATTCATGGCAATAATCCAATAAGGAAACTTGGCAGCCTGTTTGTATGTGTCGGGTTTAATAGGAGTAACTGAAGGAGCATGAAATGTTTTTGGCTTGAGAGTTCCTATTTGAGACCGTGTGTCCATGGGGTGAGTTTTTATTATGGTGGATTGTGTATAGGGATGCAGGTTAACCACAAGAGGTAATACATCGGGTAAAGTGGAGGAAGGTACGGTAAGATTAGAATTTGGCATTAAAGATGTAAATAAGGGGATGGTAGTTGCAAATGAAGATGTGGTACTAAAATTTGAATTTGAATGGGATAAAGGAGGTTGTGTAAGATGGGGTAAAAGGATAAAAGTAGGTGTTGGAGTGGAATTAGGAGTCAGGGTTGGTAGTTGAGAAAAAGAAGGGATATTGGCATGATTTTTAAACTAATTAGATGTGGTACTGATGCGTGGTCTGTAAGTATACGGAATCGTGCAAGTAGTAATAAAATATCGTCCCACAGAGATTTCAAATTGAGTATTGTAATACTAAATGTGCTTGTTTGTTTAAACAATGAAAAGTGGTTTTGAATGTGATTGAAACTAAACAAAGAATTTCTGAATTAATTAAAAATCAATTTAAAGACTGTCACTACAAGATTTTGGCAATTTAGCAACGAAAAATTCCGTCGCTAAATAACTTAGCGACGAATTTGCGACGATAAAATTTCCGTTGGTAAAACGCTCCTCGCTAAATTTGAGCGACAGAAATTGAAAATCCGTCGCTAATTTAGCGACGAAAATTACTAATCTGTCGCTAAATTTTAGCGACATAATTTTTCCGTTGCTATATTAGCGACGGATTTTCAATTTTCGTCACTAAATTAGCGACGGATTTTAAGTTTCCGTCGCTGGTTTAGCGACGGATTAGTTAATCCGTCGCTAAAATTAGCGACGGATTCACTATATTTCCGTCGCTACAGTGGTCGATTTTCCATATTATGATGTTCTTTTTGCGACAAAAAATTCCATCGCTAAATTTTAAATCCGTCGCTAATGATCAAATTTTACTATTTAAATAAATATTAATTATAAGAATTTATATGTA
>CATIWM010187679.1:0-11233 GCA_949671775.1 Mallotus repandus
AAAAGTTATTGTATATATATATATATATATATATATATATATATATATATATATATTACAGTGATAATAATAATAAAATAAATTTTTAATTCGAATAAAGGACATAATTTTTCATATAATATTTTAGATGTGATAGAATTCGAGTGTTTACATAAATTATAAAATTTATATTTTAAAAGTAAGATTTTTAATATTTTTTATAGAAAAATATTGTAAATTTTAATAACTCAACAAATAAGGCTTTAGGAGTACATGCTGAATTATAAAGAGAGACAATTGTTAAATTTAAGATTTAATAATTTTAGAACTTAATTTTTAATATATATTAATTGTCAATTAGTATTTTTGAGCGAACTGCAAATAATATTTATATTTTAAAATAAATAATTAAATAATTTTAATAAATTATACATTAATAAAATAATTTATAAAAGTAAGCACTTAAAAATTTATTGTAATAATTGTATTTTGTTATTTTTTTTATTGAAATTACATATATTTTTAATATACATGGTAGATTTTATTTTTTTTATTAAGAGTATATTAGATTTTTTTAGTTAAATAAATGGAAAAATATATTCTTAATTGAATAAAATATATAAAGATGTTTTTGAAATCTAAAGATTGTGGATATTCATGTGTCATATACCATATTCTTATCCTTTTTTTTTTCATAAGTACATTCTCATATTTTTTCTAAGCAAAAAGTAAAAACACTCCAGCTTTTGACAAGGCCGTTTGTCCAAAAACAAAAAGAACTTTCAAAACATCGCTGACCAATCCCACATTCCCACCCGGCAACAATTCAACATCCATTTTCTTATGCTGTAAGTACTATACGACGTCGTTGTTTCCATGACTTAAATTCTTACACGCGGACAACCTCAATCCGCTGCTCCATGCACAGGAACTTCACACTCCGCCAAATCAATGTATAACCAATCAGCGTACTTCCAATGCGATCACACCCTTTTCTCCTTCTCTTCAACCCTTACCAGCAAAACTCCACCCTATCATTCGTGTACCGCACCCGCACAAAATCTGTTTTTGAGGCCATAACCGTAATTATACCACGTCATTTTATCTTCTTCCTCGGCCCTTTCCCGCGGTCTCCGCGTTTCTTCTGCTTTCATAACTTTTTTTTTTGGTTCTTTCAACTTTATTTTGAAAATCTCTGTTTTGCATTTCTCTGTTCATAAGATCAATAGATCTGATTTTACAATTTCTGAGCCGAGTTATCGAACTCGGACCGAGTCAAAAGTCTCTATAAGTTATTAAATCGCATGCTTGTCAAATCTAGGG
This sequence comes from Mallotus repandus, assembly GCA_949671775.1. NCBI lineage: Eukaryota > Viridiplantae > Streptophyta > Magnoliopsida > Malpighiales > Euphorbiaceae > Mallotus > Mallotus repandus. The sequence continues at coordinate 1,303 of CATIWM010187679.1, forward strand.
TTTGGATTGATCTTAGTTCGGTATTGGAATAATGTCTGGGGCTTATGATAACTGGGAGAGGCTTGTCCGAGCCACCTTGAACAGAGAGCAGCTTCGAACTGCTGGTCAAGGCCATGAAAGAACTCCTAGCGGCATCGCCGGAGCTGTTCCACCTTCGCTCGTCCGCACTACCAACATTGATGCCATTTTGCAGGCTGCCGATGAGATTCAAGGGGAGGACCCCAACGTCGCTAGAATCTGTGAGTTGCATTTGATCCTTTTTTTTTTTTTTTGGTTGAGAAAAAATTCGGCTGATTAATTTTGGTATCAAATAACGATTAATTATGCATAATTAGTTGCTTGCAAATATGCACAATTTTTTATCTGAAGCCTGCGTAAGATATTTTACAAAAGCTCTAATGTTGCAAGTTCAGTATGCGAGCAGGCATATTCCATGGCACAAAATTTGGACCCAAACAGCGATGGTCGTGGTGTTCTGCAATTTAAGACTGGATTGATGTCTGTAATTAAGGTATAAACCAAGTTTTGAATTTTTTACTCCTGCATGTGATTTGGACAAAACTTTATTAGTATGGTCATTTTAAGTGAGTTATTTTAGACTGTCAATCAGCTATTCGGTTATTCCATTCATTTAAATGTCCTAATTTGAGTTTTGATAATTTCATTAATTGCTACAGCAAAAACTTGCCAAAAGGGATGGCGCTCAAATAGATCGCAGTCATGACATTGAACACCTGTGGGAATTTTACCAACGTTACAAGAGACGTAACAGAGTGGATGATATTCAAAGGGAGGAGCAGAAGTGGAGGGAATCTGGAACTTTTACTACTGCTAATCTTGGAGAGTATGACCAAAATTTTCTTGCCACTAGTTTTCCTTTCATTTGATTGGTTTTCTCATGCCATCCATATGTTTTATCGGAATATCTCATCTTCACTCGGCTGACCTGTTACATTGTGGAACTAAGGACTTCCTATTGTTCTGGTTAAGCATGCAATGTGGTCGCATTTATTCATCTAATGAAAATTTATTGACCTTACAGTTTTCTCTAAACAAATGACAATAGTTAGTAAATCAAACATACATTCCTAGAGGGAGTCTTAGAGACCCTTGTGACTAAAGCTAAGCTACAACTAATTGAATTCTAGTTTGGAGTGTCAAGCCTTTTATGACTGTTATCTTTACACCAATAACAACTTGCAATAAGGTGTCTCATTCATAATTTTATTAAACTCTGCAAGGGGATAGTTTTTGTTGTTAATGTTGAATGTGCACTTTAATTTGATTTTCCTAAATGTCAATATCTTTTTTTTTTTTTTTTTGCTTAGTGCTGTGTAAATTTTTTTAAATTTTCATGTGTCCGTCTGTCTTTTTGTTGATTGATTATTCTAAAAATGAGTCAAGAGTTGCATCTTCTTTGGATTGAGGTTTACACTACTTGATTAATGATCTGCATTCATTGTTATAGCACTAGAGCTTTTATCTGAAGTCTGAAGTATTGTTACACTGTAATAATTAATAATAACTGAAGAACTCTATGTGGCCTTATGCTTCTGGAGCTGCTTTCTTTGAGGGGTACTATATTGAAGTTTTATTTTTCAGTCTTCCATTTGCACCAGGGTTTTAAATAACGGTTTCATAAACCACATAGGTATTGAATTCAGTGTGACAATATCAGACTGAATCGGACTATGTTGGACTGAAATTTTTAAGAAGTCTTGTTCAACTGGGTGAATTTAGAAGCATATTAGTTAAAGACCCTCTGTTAAAGAGTCTCTACTAATTTGGGAAGCTAAAAAGAATGGATAGAGTAAAAAAAAGCGGAATTTGAAAAACAAAAGGAAAATGAGTTGTTTCGTAATCCCCTGTAAGATATTGCTGCTAAAAAACATATTGGGAGACCAAAATCACATTACGACTTTTGATATTTAAAACCATGATTCATGTTGGTTTGCTAAGTTATGTAAGTGATTTACCGTCCTTTATGCTGTACTGCTCTTGTATTTTTTCTCTATAGAATTCTTTTGTTAGAAAGGAAGTAAGATTATAAGTTTGCATCACTTGTCAATGTAAGTAAAACTTTGTTATTTCTTCTTTTAGGTTGGAACTAAGATCTCTAGAGATGAAAAAGATATTTGCGACCTTGAGGGCCTTAGTTGAGGTCATGGAGGCACTTAGCAAAGATGCAGATCCTCATGGTGTTGGAAGACTTATTAATGAGGAGGTAATTTTCGTTAACTACCTTAGATGTGAGATATTAAGTCATAAAGTGCTTATTCACATTTTTGAACGTATTATGTGGAAGACTCTGTCACTTCCTTATTTCAATTTTTTCTTTACATCTGTGGCTACTGTTCAGGATTTATGCAATCTAGAACTGGCTAAAATGATGCTATATGCAAGGGCTGGATTATTATCATTGTCCTCTGATCATATTGTATCCGTACTGTCTAACTTCTACGATGATTATCTAAAACCAAACTATATCTTTTTTTTTTAATAGAACTGTTGCTGTATCTTTTCATGCTTAAGCTGCAGTTTTATCTCTTGCTAGAGAAAAGCAAAAATGAAGAAATGACTTATTTCTGAGAAAAATTTAATCACAGTGTGTGTATGACAGCGCTGAAGATCTAGGCACTGATTGACTTAACTTTTGGCTGTTTTTTCCAGCTGCGAAGAATTAAAAAAGTCGGGGAACTCACACCATACAACATTGTCCCTTTGGAAGGACCATCATTGACCAATGTTATTGGTGTTTTTCCTGAAGTAAGTTGGTCATCAAACTTTGAAGAACATTTATTTCTGATGTCCTTAAGCAGTGACGTTTCATTTCTCTAGCTGATATTACTTCTGCTTGACATTCTGTCTCCTTGTATGATTTATAATCTCAAAAATCAAGAATCCTTCTTGTCCGTTTCAATGAAAAATCTCATGTTATTTTTGAACTGCGGTGATTTTTCTAGGTTAGAGGTGCTATATCTGCCATTAAATATACTGAGCATTTTCCAAGACTTCCAGCTGATTTTGAGTTTTCTGATGAGCGTGAGGCAGACATTTTTGATCTTTTGGAGTATGCATTCGGCTTTCAGGTTTGTGCAGATGTTTTATGTTCAAATTTGAATCTGCTCCCAGATAACTTTTGAACTTGGAGTTTATTGTAGGGGAAACTTGCACGCAGAGTTTCAATTTACTGGATTGGTCTCACCTTTTATGTTATTTGTTTTGTCTACTGACTTCTTTCTTCACTGATTAACTCCTCTGCCCTCTCTCAATAACCTTTAGCTGCTCAGTGAATTGTGAGAAAAGGCTTTGCTGCCTTTTAGCACTGAATTTGCAAGCACTGTTTGCTGCTATAGATTGCAAGTATAATACTTTTCTTTTGCTGAGTACTGCATATATGTAAACATAGAGTAACATTGTGCTAGTTCTTGCGTTACATGTATGGAGACGTGTTATGATTAATTACTTGAGCTGAACTATTTACACTCTTTTATGTATTTTTTATGTATGTGGTTGATTTGGCTTCTAAATGGAATGTTTCCGAAGATGGAAATTGTTTTTAGTTTGTGGATCAGCTTCACCAATTGCTGTCTAGAAATTTAAAGTTATATTTACAGCTATTGATTTAATTTTGTTGTAATGTTTGGATGAACTTATTGAAATAAAGCGCTTAAATTTGGGTGTTATTTGTAAATGGCTAGTTTGCTTATGTTTGTGCTGTGAACCAATCTCCTAATTTTTTTTGGACTGTAATTTCCTAATTACTTGTTTTTTTTTTCTTTTTTTTTTTTTTTTTGCAGAAAGACAACATAAGGAACCAACGCGAAAATGTTATTCTCACAATAGCAAATGCACAGTCGCGATTAGGCATACCTGTCCAGGCTGATCCAGTGGGTGCTTTGAATGATTGAATTCACCTGTCTATTTTTTTTTTTTTTTTTTTTGCAAATGAAAAAATCTAATTCAGTCAAGGTTATCATATTTTAGATGGAATTATTTTGATTGTTTTGCCTTTTTTTCTGGTAACTAAATTCAACTTAACTCAATTGATCATTAGTTAAGACGAGTTGTGATTGCCTTTTCAGCTCTGTTTATGACTAAACTCTTGATTAAAATCCTGGTATTAATTGAAATGCATTTTTTCTTCTGCTTTCGTCATATGGTTTGTCCTTCTTTCTTTTCCACCCTACTAATTGAATTTCTCATTTTCAGTATTGGTGCGTGTACGTACATCTGTTAGGCAAAGCTAGATCATCCCATGTAACACATCAATTTGATGTCTGTAGTATGTTGATCAGGGCTAGCTTGTAGGAGCACTTGAATGCTAGATCATTTAGGTGCTGAAAAATTTTGAAGGTTAGCAACAAGGTTATATTTGAATTTTTTATATCACTTGTATGATGGGAAAAGTTAAATGAGTAGAAGCTCATCAGAATTCCTAATAAGCCTAATTGTTTGGAAGGTCTCTGAGAATAGTTCTCACTGTTTCTTCATTAAGAAACAAGATTTAGTTAATTTCGCATAACCCCTTATCTCGAACTGGAGCTGGAGATGGTATTGTGGAATCTCTCTACCACTGTCTAAAACATAGACTTTTTGATCATAAGCTTGGAGGGTGTGCTGCTTGCAATAGGGATTTGGAAGAGTATTCCAGAGGAATAAAATAGTTGTTCTCAGTATTGTGCAATGTTTATTTCTTTTATTATTGTTGTCGCTGTTTTTTAGTGGTTGGTTATTGTTGTTATCCTTATCTGCTTAGCTTTCGCTGTAATTTTTTTCCAATTAATTTGTTGCCTTGACAGTTGTCATTTGCTATTGTTGTTGTTGTTGTTATTGGCATTGATTAATATTTCTTTTTGTTATTGGCTTCATTGTGATGTTGTTTTCTGGAGGACTTTATAAGGGTGATGCTAGCTGACTTGTAGAATAATTTGGGATTTGCATTGATTAATATTTCTTTTTGTTATTGGCTTCATTTTGATGTTGTTTTCTGGAGGACTTTTTAAGGGTGATGTTAGCTGGCTTGTAGAATAATTTGGGATTTTACTTTATTAAATTTCCTTGGACTTTTTAATTTTCCTGGAGGAGTATATATCTCACGCTTTCTATTTAGTTAATCGTCTACCTTCCTCTCTTTGATAAGTTATCCTCTTCGTTTTATTTACACTGTATGATTCTCTTTTTTGCTTCTTGTCTTACACACTTAAACTCATAACCTCATCTCCAGCTCCCCTTCTCCTGTAGCATAAAGTACTTAGTATTGCTTGTGCTCGTGTTTCTACATAGCGATTGCCATGTTCAAGGCATTTAATATCTTTCTGATGATGATTTGCTCTTCTCTATCTGTGCATGCTTCTTTTGCTTGGTGGCTTTAAGCCTTTAAGATTTCCATTTTTCATGCAACTATGATTGACAACAAGAATTTTTAACCAATAAAATGACGTGTTTCATTATTTACCTGCAATAAATTTTAGTGGCTATTGCTTACTATGGATGTCATGAAGTTTACTTATGTATGGCCCAAATTTTGTCTTTCTTGTTTTACAGTTCCTATTGAGGCGTAACATATGGTTGATTTGATTGACAATTGATTTTGATTTTTTCCTCTTTTTTTGCTTAGAAAATTGATGAGAAAGCAATCAATGAGGTTTTTTTCAAGGTGCTGGATAACTACATCAAATGGTGCAAATACTTGCGTATACGCCTTGTATGGAATAGGTAACTTCTCCAACCTACAGTCATCCTGAAAATTTCAACTTTTGCTAGTTTAGTCTTCTCTTTCATATTTGTTTTCTTTCTTTGAACTTAATGATTTTGACATCGTTTCAGCATTGAAGCAATTAATAGGGACAGGAAGCTTTTTCTGGTTTCATTGTACTTTCTTATATGGGGTGAAGCTGCAAATGTTCGATTTCTCCCTGAATGCATTTGCTATATATTTCACCATGTAAGCTTTGTATCTAATTGTCTCATATTGTAATTTGGTTTACCATCCTGCTTTAATTGAACTTTAAATAAAGTTTATCTGACCCTGCTAGCTGTAGTTGTTTTCTTTGTGCTCATGTTTGATTGCTGTATTGTTCTTCTCAGTACTAAGACTATAATTATAGCTTGCTGTGCTTAATCAAGTTATAACATTAATTTCTTAGGTGTAGACTGTTGAGTGAGTTGGTATTTCAAATACGTTCCGACTCTATTTATTGAAAACAATGATGCTATTGTACAAGCTCAAAAATTAAACATTGTTGAACAGATTGATAAAAATCGAGTTAATGTTTTTTCATGCTCTGCATTACGATGTATAGTTTTAAATGTGTTTCAACATGTAATATCTTTTCTTTGCCGGTGTTCTGTTTTGCATATAAAATGCTACATGTTTCTCTTCTCTCTAAGAAATACTGAACAAAAGCTTTTCTTGGAATAAAATAACGATTAAAATTGTTTTTTTTTTTTATTAACTGAAATGAAAAGATTTGAATTCTTGAGTTTAGAATTTTCTTGGTATTTGAAGTGAAAAGAAATATTTCTGTGGTATGTTTTCTAGAAATTTGATGCTAATCTTATTCATTTAGAGATGTCCAAATTATTTCACCGCAAGAGAGTAATGCTGCTTGTGCAAGTAGAATAATATGGAGCTCTTATTTTATTTGATGCAGAAAGCATAGTGTATATTATAAATTAGTAATTATGATCTCATCTATTAATTAAACTTGTTTTCTTTGGTATCCTTGCAATTGCAAGACTTCATATGCAAATTGTACAAGTATTATAACCCTATTCGCATTTATTTTAAATATGTTTTGACGTATGTTCTATGAAATTTTTAAACATTTGTGTATATTCCAAGTATTCTTTCTTTTGCGCTGTGTGTTTTTAGCCATTGTGGTAACATATTGAATTGTGATATTTAGATGGCAAAGGAGTTGGATGCAATATTGGATCATGGAGAAGTGAATTATGCTGCTAGTTGTACAACTGATAGTGGTTCTGTGTCCTTCCTTGAGCAAATTATTCGTCCTATATATGAAACAATGGCAGCAGTATGTGGGACCTTAATTTGACAGTCTGTTTTTAAATTTTATTGCTTTTTGTATATAAGCACACATGAATTTTAGATGTTTGCTAAGCAGGAAACAAGGCTTGCTCTTTGAATTTTGGTTTGTAGTATTGATTGCTTAAATCAGTTTTATTGAAATGTATGATTATTTCTGAAGAATGTATAGTATCTGTTCTCCGTGGTTGTGAATGACATTTTTCAACACCAATAACTGCTAACCTAATCAAATTATCTGATATTAAACCAAAAAGGAAACTTCAGTGGAAAGGCACACCATGAAGCACACATGAATTTAAGATGAATCACGTTTTTTTAGAAGGAATTTTTGTGTGGACTTGAGACAATTGACCTTTTAGACCTGCACTTGTATTATTATCAGAATGGTTTTTGCTAAGTGAGCTGTGCTGATGACTTTTTTTCTAGGAAGGAACAATTGAAATTTTGGACTGAACTTATCGGGTTGATTGAGGTGCTGATTGGGGATGTATAACTAAAGAATAGCATATTGTCTATGCTGATAAGAAAACATATAGTTGGATTGCCAATGTCTATCCTCTTTCTAATTGGTTGCCTGCTGATTAGAAATGTCGGAGCTTATGAATTGTGCATAGCAATAAAAAAGGAGCTTTGATCCATTACTTTTAGCCTCATTAAGTATAGGTTGATTGTTTTGAGTACTAGTTTATAGGATTATACAGAGTTGACTAAATGGCGAAAGATTTGAGTGATGGCATGGAAGATTGCACTTTCATGTTGCAAACTTATGCTGCTGTTTGGTTGTGGCTGTGCTTAAAAAGCTATGATACTTGAAGTAGCTGAGTAGCCTTGGATGGAATTAAATCTTAATGCCTTTTTGCCAATTATTATGGTTTTTCCCCTTTTCTATTTATGTTTTGAGATTTCAAACTTTGATTTGTGGTTTCTATTCTCTTTCTAGCTTTTCAATATGAAAACAGTGACTGCATCTTCACTTTGGATAGGTAAATCAGTTTGGTTTTGTTGACGTGCGTGCAGGAAGCAGGAAATAACAATAATGGAAAAGCTTCACACTCGGCTTGGAGGAATTATGATGACTTTAATGAATATTTTTGGTGTGTTTTTTAGATGGTATTGTTACTTTGCAGTTCAGTGCTGCTTCTGTTTGTTATTGCTTCTTATTTTTGGCATGTAATTCAGGTCCCCTGCTTGCTTTGAGTTGAGGTGGCCTATGAGGAGGGATTCAGCATTTTTGCTTAAGCCTAGGAAGCGGAAAAGGGTGTGTTCCTATGAAATCCTTTTCGCTCGTAACTTGTTGAATTTTTATTTTCTATTTGTGAATATACTTTTATTACTGAAACTAATGGAGAGAGATTTTATAGTTCTCATAGTTTTGGGCTTCTATGTTTAGATGGAGGGCATTAATCTAGAAGTTTGTGTTTGAAATTGTTATGTGTTGTTTGAGTGTGCCAACCTCTTGATAACCGATATTCAAATTAACTATCCTACTTAGTTGGGTGAGTGCATCTGGCCCATGTACTCTAAGGGGCATTGCATTCAGCCAAAGTTTGAATTTGAGTTATGTCCAATGTAAAATCTTCTCTGGAATATAATTCAACTCCAGGGCATTTAGCAATAGTTAAGACTTCAGATTATCACTAGTGTGTCAATGTGATCATGGAGTTTGTTAATTTGACACTTGGGACTTAGTTTTAAGTTGTTGTTTAAGCTATTTGAATATGATATACAGCCATTTATATCGTTACCGCATTGTAAGTACAACTATATCAACTGGTGGTTTTGCATTAGAGGAATGTTGATTTGCCTGCTGTGCTCTACTTCTTGTTCTGTGACAAATAATTGTTTCTTTTAAATGCTGGAGTACTTTTTTTCTCATCTTTATTTCATATATTGACAGACTGGAAAAACTGCTTTTGTTGAACACCGTACATTTCTCCACTTATATCGAAGTTTTCATCGACTTTGGATCTTTTTGGCTTTGATGTTCCAGGTGAGGTTTTGTGCTCCAAAATTTATATTATGTATGCTCTTCTTGAAAATGTATGCTTTTCATTTCTAAATTTAGCATGTTCATGACTTCAGGCTTTGACGATTATAGCCTTCCACAATGGGCATATCAATTTGGATACCTTTAAAGTAGCACTTAGCACTGGACCTTCATTTGCCATTATGAACTTCATAGAGAGTACAGTTTCTTCACACCAGTCTTGAAATTATAACTTGGATGGACTATTTGATCTCATCCTTCCTAGGACTCATTACCTTATATTTCTATCTGGCTGATTGGTGGGTACTCAGGTTGTTTAGATGTCCTGCTTATATTTGGGGCTTACACTACAGCAAGGGGCATGGCTATCTCAAGGATTGTTATTAGGTTCTTCTGGTGGGGCTTGAGCTCAGTCTTTGTAACATATGTCTACGTGTAAGTATTTGGTATTGTTGTTGCTAGCTTTCTTTCACATGGACAGCACATATTTTTGCTATATGGAAATGTATTTGTATATAGCTTTGTTAAATTATTGCAGGAAAGTTTTGGATGAAAGACATCAACAGAACTCAGATTCATTCTATTTTCGGATATATTTACTCGTGTTGGGTGTTTATGCCGCTTTGCGCTTAGTCTTTGCTCTGCTACTCAAATTTCCAGCTTGCCATACCTTGTCTGATATTTCTGATCAATCATTTTTTCAATTTTTTAAGTGGATTTATCAGGTGATTCTATTAAATCTATATTTCCAAGGATGATTATCTAATATACTAGAAGATACTGTTGATCATGATGACTGATTCATTGTTGTGAAATAAATTGTTTATTTCAGGAACGATATTTTGTTGGGCGTGGTCTTTTTGAGAAAATGAGCGATTATTGTCGGTATG